>CAWUFW010002382.1:600000-897500 GCA_963921515.1 Calotriton arnoldi | reverse complement strand
AATGTTGTGGAGTGGTGTTGTCGCGGATTTTTGCACGGGAACGCCTACTCTGCATATCATTAGCGTTAGTTGCCGGGGTCATCTGTGGCGATGTTTTTTGCGACTGCTTTCGCAGGTAAACTGGTGTTATGGGCTGTTAGCACCAGCTTGTGAATGGGGCGATTAATTTATCGCGACTTTGGCTGCGATAAAGTGCTGATAACTCGGCGATAAATCCTTGAGAATTTGCCCCTTTGCGTTCTAGTGTCTCAATGGGTGGGTCCTCAGTGTGAGCACCACTTTCTAAGTTTTAATAAGATAAAGCATTTTGTGCAGCTCCACTACAAAAATCAAACACAAGAGCTTCAACCGATTAGTAGTATTTTCGATATGGATAAATTGCAAGGAATTGGAAATTAGTACAGAACATTAAAGGAGTTTTCCGGCAAGTTAAATCCAGCAGGCTTTTTTTCCAGGGTGCTAGAAAAAACACAATGTCAGCTATCAGTGAGCGACTGGAAACTAATAGCGGAGTTAGGCTATAAATCTCTACCTGCAGCTAACTATAAAAGAATGGCATTTTTGTCAAGTTGCCTGGCATACTACACCCCGGAAATTCTCCACAAAATGTATCCAGCAGTCTCCAACAACTGCATTCGGTGTCAGCAAGTAGGTGAAGGGGGCTGGCTCCATACGTTTTTTATATGCCCACACCTTACCAATTTCTGGCGGCAAGTTTTTCAGGATATAAGTCAGGCTATAGGCTACACAGTTCTACCAGACCCTAATTTGGCTTTATTTGGTGTCTCGAAAAGGAGTCAACAAATAACAAAGGGTCAACTATATTTTATTTTTGAGGCATTGTTGATTGCACGCTCCTTGATCCTCCAGAATTGGCCAACTAGAAAGGTTCCTACAAAGTTGCAATGGAAGGACAAAATGACACGTACCATGAAATTTGAAGAGGCTTATGCAAAGCGAGTAGGGGGACTCAAAAGATACAATGCCACCTGGCAATTTTGGAAGTAGGGTGTTGAGGTAATAATGAACTGGTGATCCATTTTTAGATGAAATGCGGGTTCTTTTCCAAAATTTTAATATATGAATACACTGGTACATCTAGTTCTACTTCTAATCTGGCAACTTCGTGAACTGAAGTTATAGTGCATTTGAAGATATATTATTCGTTAGAAGCACTAATGCACGTTATTCTGAATCAGGGTATGGATATTTGATTATATTATTATTAGTACCACAGCACTTGTTTTTTTCTTTTAATGAATTGATAAATGGACAGAATGATAAATGTTTATGTCAATTTAATAGCATTCCTGCACTTGCTCTTTATAAATGCTAGATTAGGATTGACTACCGGGTTTAGAGCAGAGGCGGCAAAGAAGTGGAGAAGTAGGTTCTCAGAAGTAGTTTCATTTTATCGGTCTGCATTTCTCTAGTTATTGTAAGTAATTAATCAAGATAGGGTAGAAATGAACACCTATAATGTACATAATGAATGGAATTATTTATAGATGCTTTACTGTGCATTTTAGATGATTTGCTTGGATCGATTCATGATGCTATTGTTTTCATGGTCTATTTTTACTGTTTATCATTCATTTAGCTGTTATGTCTGCTCAATAAAAAAATAAATGATTAATGTCCCTAGATTTATGCCTATGTTTTAATCATTGGAGAATGTGCAAAAAGTGGATAAGTCTATGACGGAGTCAGTGGCGGTGGATTCTTTTGTAGCCAGTTTGATTGGTTGGAAGTCGATGTTAGAGGAAAGTATCCTTATAGACCAAACAGAAAAGAAAATGAACCCAGCTGTAAAGAAGTCCTATAATCGAGTTATTTAGCAATGAGGGCATGGATTTAATGGGATTAATCTTTGCAGGCCCTTATTATTGTCATCAAGAGCCTTTTTAAAGCAGTTCGGGAGAATATAGAGTGGCTACTCAGAGCTTCTTGATGCCTTGGAGAAGAAGGTGTCGTTGTTATCCGATATCTCTTTTGACACAGTGAGAGCTTCACCACTGGTAGAAGGAGCCAGAATTTCATATAGAAGAAGCCTTTACCTAAAGGAATGGGATACAGATGTGGCTTAGAAGTCAGTGGCTTTAAGGATGCCTTTTGAGGGTTCCACCCTCTGGGACAGACATAGGGGAAAAATTACATTGAATCTCCAAGGAGAAGAAACGTTCACAATCTTTTCAACACTATATTGGAGCATCAGCTTCGGCATTTCACTCCTCTTTTAAGAAATCTTATTTTCGCCAGTCCTCCAGAAGGTGTGGGCAACAGCAGCGGAACCAGTTTTCTTTCTATAGAAGATAGAAAGGCAAAGGAAGGAATCGGGGAGATCAGAAGGGGAAGTCAAGATCTCCCTTTAGGGACCACTGCTCCTGAGTATGCCGCGGAGGTAATTCTTCAGCCTGTGAGAGGAAGGATTAGATTTTTCCATGCGGCGTGGGTGGAGTCTACTTCAGATGCAAGCGTCTCTCAGGTAATGAAGGAAGGATACCAGATAAAATGTCCAGAAACCCCATTGGACTCTGGGATCATTTCTACACCAGAACCTCAAGCTGTAGTAAGGAAGCTGGCTCCGGAAGCAGGGATTCTCAGCCTGGTGAAGAAAAAAGCTGTTGTTCCAATTAGGAGAGAGGAGTGGGCCGGACAGAGTGTATTCCTGGATCTTCTTGGTCCCCAAACCTACAGGACAATTTAGGCAAATTATAGACCTAAAAGGGGTGAACAAAAGGGTCAGAAGGATTCCATTCAAAATGGAGATGGTAAAGAGGATAATTCCTATTATTCCAGAGAGAACCTTTCTGGTCACCATGGATCTAGATGATGCCTATTTCCACTTTCCCATTGAAAGGATGCATCAGAAATATCTCTGATTTTTGCACTAGAAAGACACTATCAGTTCCAGGCATTGCCATTTGGGATCAGGTCTGCCCCAATGGTATTTACGAAGATGAGGGCACTCCTGGTGGTGCTTCCGCATCTGCAGGGCTGGAGTGTGTTTCCGAAATTCAGATGATTGGCTCCTCCTTGCCATGTCAAGGGAGGAGGTATTGGAAGGTTGGGAAATGATGAAGAATTGTCTTCAGTGACATGGTCTACTCATAAATTTGGAGAAATGCAAGCTAGCTCCTCACAGGGCAGAGCTTTCTTTGGGTCCTTCACAGGACAGATTTGGGCATGGCATTTCTGCCGGAAGAGAGAGCAGTGAGGCTGATGGCAAACCTCTCATCTCTATTATTCCAGATGGAGGCATCCGGGCCACATATTGTGGTTAGTTGTGAAGGCAGCTTTTGCTTCATTAAGCCTTATAATCAGTGACTGGGATGAAGACATGGGACGTATGGATAAAGCCCGGTTACTTACCTGTAAATATCATTATCCTTAGTCCCTAATGTCCTTGTCACAATCATTGCGACCCATCATCCTGCTCACCCTGACAGCTGGCCTTCATGTCGCTTGCTATTCTCAGGAAGTGATGTAGGTATGAGGGAGTTTATACCATCCTAGGGGTGGGTGGGGTTACCCCACCACTTCCTGTTTTTTTTATCCTGATTGAGCTGGAGTTCACCTCATAGGTAATGACTGTGACGAGGACATTAGGGACTAAGGATAATTATATTTATGTGTAAGTAACCAGGCATTTCAGGACAGTTGTCTTTCAACAGAAAGTAGGGGAACTGTTTTGTTCAATTAAAAAAGTATGGGCATGTTGATCCTGCACACTTTGACCTCTGGATTTTCTTGTCCCCAAATCAATCCCAGCAGTTTGGGGTATTTTGTAGTCTCTGTTGACAGGAGCATCTCCCAGGAACATTTTAGCACCTCTGTCCTGGGCAGGACTCTCTCCCAGCAGTCAGGAATATGTCAGTCTCTGCTTCCTTCTTCAGAGTCGCTGGATTCTCTCTCTCATAGGGAGAAGGGAAGTTTTAATCCAGTGACTCTCAGGTCCCAGGTTCGAGTCTTGGCATTGGCTCAACTTTCTGTGATTCTAGGCAAATCACTTAATCTCCATGTGCCTAAAAACCATGAATGTGACCTTGTGTAATGTAACTGGTGCTAGTGTAAAGCGCTCCGTTACCTTCGGGTCACTTTCTATCTCTCCTCTTTTTTCTATCATTGGACCTTTTCCCCGGGCCCTGAGCCTTTTTAGTGTAAGTCTGTCTCCTCTCTGCAAGGCGCATAATGCATAGTATATAGCGCATCGACGTCCAGTCTGTGTGCGCTCGAGAGCATCTTCCCAATAGGTAAGGGTGAGTGTCCCGACCATATGGAGTTCACCTCCCACACACCCCAGGAATCTCCGTCACCCCAGTCATGTGACGGAGTGACAGTTGCCATACTGTGTGGAGTAATGGAAGGTGATGCAGACGTCCATGTATCTGCCTTGGGGAGGTCAAGTAACTACTGTTCTGATGGATACATCTGCCTGTGGATTCCTCACCTTTTGAATACCCCATGCGCCAGCATTTCTGCGGAAATTATTTTCCTAGCTCTCCCACGTCGACGAGGACGTCATAATAACACGGCTCCGCTCGCGATTCCGTATGACGTCATCGGAGCCATAAGAAGACCTCGTCGGCGTTCTGACGTCAGTTCCCTTTTTTCCGCGCCGTCAACGTGTAACGGTTTTTTCTGGGACTCTCCGTTTTACAACGAAATTACTTTGTTTCACTTACGATTTCCAGGTGGAAATGGCTTCTTCAAAGAAATCTGGTTTCAAGCCCTGCAGAGAGTGCGGCGGGCATATGTCGTTTACAGATCCTCATGATGACTGTCTTTGGTGCTTGTCTTCTGATCACGACGTCGATGGGTGTTCGTGTTGTAGGAAAATGAATCCAAAGGCATTGAAAGAGTGGGAGGCGAAGCTCTTTATGGCAAAGGCGAAGAAGGAAAAGAGAGGTCGCAAGCGTTCGAAGTCATCGACCTCACATACTTCTAGATCCAAGAAGCATAAGAAGTTGAAGAAGAGGCACAGTTCTCGACGTCGCTCTCCTAAGGTTGTGGCTTCCAGGTCGACTTCTCCTGTTCAGCGGCGCCGGGGAAAGGACTTTGTTTCTCCGTCGCCTTCTCCTTCTCTGCAAGCGGCTTCGATGCATTTACCGACTCCGGGGGTTTCGCCGGCGTCGAGAGGTTCTTCGACGCCCAGAGGCTCTCCGGAACCAGGAAAGTCTTTGGCGCCCAGAGGGTCTCTGGCGCCAGGAAAGTCTTCGGCGCCCAGAGGTTCGCCGGCGTCCAGGGAGTCTTCTCCTGTACCTGTGGCTTCGCCTGGGCGGGCGCCGTCTTCACCGGCTCCGCAAAACCAGCCTCCGGTTTGTCCTCGTATGGATCCTTACCCTTCTTTCCCAGGTCCTGGGACGGATCCCACGCATTTTTTAAATGGTATGTATGGCATGTTTGCTAGGGCATCCTACCCTGCACCTTCTGGCTCCGTGGGTCCGCTTGCCTTCAACTTGGGTGTTCCCCAGCAGTACGCCCAGGCGCCCTTTGTGCCTTTTATGCCGGCTCCTTCCTGGCAGTTTCCGGTGCCGAGGTTTTCGACTCTGAATCCTCAGACTCCGTCTGGTGTCGATTTGGCGCCGCCTCGGATTCATACGGCGCCGTTGCCTGTTTCAGAAGGGCCTTCTTCGACGCCGGTTCCTTTGTCTCCGGTGCCGCGGACGGCGCCGCCGATACCGCAGCATCATTCTAGAAGAGATGCTCAAAGGCTTTTGGAGGAGGATGAGTATCGGCAGGAGCAGGAGGAAGGTGAGATACTTGAGTCTGTGGATGAGTTCAAGGGTTTACAAGAGGCCAGTGGGCTGGATACTTCCCCTGAATGGGAGATTTCTTCACCTAAGGCTGTCATTTCTCAGGATGTTGCTCCTTATCATGTAGTAATAAGGAAAGCTGCTGAGTTATTGGATCTTCAGCTACCCTCAGCGGAAGTAAAGTCGAACATCTTAACAGAAGTTCTTAATACTTCTTCTTCTGTTAGTGAGCCTCTTCTGCCTTTTAATGAGGCATTGACTGAGCCTATTTTGGAGGTGTGGCAGAAGCCTTTCTCAGCCCCTGCGGTTTCCAGGTCTATTGCAAGGAGATATAGACGAGCTCCAGGTGATCCGGCCTTTCTTTCTGCGCATCCATCTCCGAAAAGTTTGGTGATTCAAGCTTCTTGTTCTAAACAGTCATCTGGGTCTTTTCCTACCACTCCAGGGGATAGGGATTCTAAAAAGATGGAGCAATCGGCCAAGAAAGTGTTTTCATCTGCAAGTATGGCGTTGAAATCTACGAATGCCACTTGTTTGCTGGGGAGGTACGTTCATGCTCTTATGGACTCTGTTAAACAGCTGGCCGCTAAACTTCCTGATGAAGATCGGGTTCATTTTCTTGAGGTTCTATCGGACTCTCAGGCAGCTGCTCGGCAAGTAATCCAGTCAGGCTTAGATACTGCGGATTCGGTTGCCCAGATTATGGGTTCTGCTGTTGCCACGAGGAGACAGGCCTGGCTCAGATCCTCTGGATTCTCTATGGATGTTCAGGCTACTCTTTTAGATCTCCCTTTCGATGGATCGAGACTTTTTGGCACCAAGGCGGACTCTGCTCTGCAGCGTTTTAAGGACAGTAGGGCGACTGCAAGGTCATTGGGTCTACAGTCTCAGCCTAGAGGGTTTGGTTACAGAAAAGTTTGAGGCCTTGGGAAGGCGACTTCCTTTCGTGGCCGTCAACAGCCTCAGCAGCAACAGCAGCAAAACCCCTGTATAGGTCATACAGGGGAAAGAATAGAGGCCGTCTTTGAGGAGCCCTCCGGCAACAGTCCTCCTCCTCCTCCTCTTCTCCTGCCCCTCCCACTGGTACCTCAGGGAAGCAGCCCTAGATCCCCCATCTTGGAGCACGTTGGTCCTGTGGGGGGTCGGGTGTCCCTTTTTCTACAAGATTGGAAACTGGTTACCACAGATTGTTGGGTTTTGAATCTTGTAGAAAACGGGTATGCCCTTCCCTTTCAAGAGTTTCCTCCTCCTTACCCTCCTCGTCAGGATTGGTGTTCGGAGGACCACTTGCTTCTGTTACAACAGGAGGTTCTGGTCTTGTTGCAGAAGGGGGCGATAGAGGTGGTTCCGGAGCAGGAAAGGGGTCAAGGTTGCTACTCCCGGTATTTCTTGATTCCCAAAAGGACGGCCGGTTGAGACCGATTCTGAACCTCAGGGTTTTAAATTTTTACCTCAAACAGGAAAAGTTCAAAATGTTGACCTTGGCTCAGTTACTTTTGGCGTTGCAACAGGAAGACTGGATGGTGTTGATCGACTTGCAGGATGCTTATTTTCATCTTCCCATCCTGAAGTCTCATCGGAAGTATCTCTGGTTTATGGTAGGGTCGCAACAGTACCAGTTTGCAGTCCTTCCATTTGGTCTTACTTCCGCACCTCGAGTCTTCACAAAGGTGATGGCAGTGGTGGCAGCACATCTCAGAAGGTCGGGGATTCCTGTTTTCCCCTATCTGGATGACTGGTTGCTGAAAGCCAAGTCTCCGGAGATGGTGTTGCGCCACTTGCAGACAACGACGCAATTGTTGTTCAACTTGGGTTTTTCAATAAATGAACCCAAATCTCACCTGGTGCCTTCTCAGCGCAGCCTGTTTATAGGGGCAATACTGGACACTACTGTGTGTCGCGCCTTCCCGCCTCCGCAGAGGATTCTCGACATACAGGAGATGATTCCTTTGTTTCACGATGGAGCGGTTGTTCCAGTCCTGAAGGTCCTACGCCTGCTCGGTCTGTTCACTTCCTGCATACCTTTGGTCAACCATGCACGCTGGCATATGAGGGCACTCCAGTGGTGCCTCCGCAGGCAGTGGTATCAGCACAATGGAGATCTCAGGGAGATCATAAGGATCTCCAGAGACACTGCAGCAGAGCTGTCTTGGTGGAGTATGCAAGGCAACCTGTCTCAAGGAAAGCCGGTGGATGATCACGGATGCCTCCACTCTAGGGTGGGGTGCTCATCTGGGGGATCTCGAGATCAAAGGTCTATGGTCTATGGTCTCCAGAGGAAAGGTTGCTTCATATCAACCTTCTAGAATTGCGGGCGATTCGTTTGGCACTAAAGGCCTTCCTTCCTTCCCTTCGTGGTCAGTCAGTTCAGGTCCTGACGGACAACACTACTGCGATGTGGTATATCAACAAACAGGGAGGTGTAGGGTCGTATCGTCTCTGCAGAGAGGCTCTGCGGCTCTGGTCCTGGGCTCAGGGCCATCAGATTTGTGTAGTAGGAAATCATCTGGCCGGTGTGCTAAATGTTTGTGCGTACAGTCTCAGTCGGCATTACTCGTCCGATCACGCGTGGCGGCTTCATCCGGAGGTGGTCCATCACGTCTTCGAGATGTGGGGGTTTCCTCGGTTGGACCTCTTTGCCACTCACGAGAACGCGCACTGCCCGTTATTCTGCAGTCTCCAGTTTCCGATGCAGGGAGCGTTGGGGGACGCGTTTCAGTTGGATTGGAGTTCGCAGCTCCTTTACGCGTTTCCCCCATACCCTTGATTCCTCGAGTTCTGAGGAAGATTCGCCAAGACCAGGCCCAAGTCATATTGATCGCCCCTGATTGGCCAAGAAGGGTGTGGTACACAGATCTACTTCACCTCTCATCGCACCCTCCGCTCTGTCTCCCTCTCAGGGCAGACCTCCTCTCGCAGTCGCAGGGGCAGGTTCTACACCCCCACAGCCTGAGTCTGCACCTTCATGCCTGGAGATTGAACGGGGCAACCTGAGTTCTTTCTCTCTCCCGCCGGATGTGGTGGATGTTATTTTATCATCCAGGAGACACTCCACCAAGTCTATTTACTCTTCCCGGTGGTCCAAATTTGTGAAGTGGTGTGGAGAGAGCTCAATTGATCCTTTAAAGGCACGTTTATCTGACGTGTTAAGTTTCTCTCTCTCTTTGGCACAGCAGGGTTGTGCTGTGTCTACAGTTAAAGGTTATTTGTCGGCTTTCATTTGTTTGCCAGACCAGCCGTCTTTGTTTAAATCTCCTGTAGTTATGAGGTTCATTAAGGGCCTCAATAATAAATTTCCTCCCACTCCATTCATTATGCCTCAGTGGGATTTATATCTGGTTCTTACTTTTCTGATGGGTTCTCCATTTGAGCCTCTTCATAGTTGTCCGTTGAGGCTTCTTTCTTTCAAAACGGTCTTTCTGATCGCTATTACCTCGGCCAGGAGGGTAAGTGAGCTGCAGGCTCTTAGCTCTAAACCTCCTTTCTTGACCATTCATGCAGAAAAGATGGTTCTTAGGACCAGGGCTGCTTTCCTTCCCAAGGTGGTTACTCCTTTTCATTTGGGACAGTCCATTACCTTACCCACCTTCTATCCTCCCCCTCACCCTTCTAAGGAGGAGGAGAGACTTCATCGTCTGGACCCCAAGAGGGCGGTCAGTTTTTACCTGGACAGGACCAGGGATCTAAGGCTGGATGATCAGCTCTTTATGGGCTACATTGGTCGGATGAAAGGAAAGGCTGTCCACAAGAGAACTCGCTCCAGATGGATCATCTTGTGTATCAAGATTTGCTACGCCCTGGCCAAGAAGGAACCTCCTGAAGGTATCAGAGTTAAGTCATCTTCTTCTGCTTTGATATTTGTAAGGCGGCAACTTGGGCCTCCCTCCACACCTTTGCAAAGCATTACTGCTTGGATTCCGAGCTTAGGAGGGATGGCCATTTTGCGCGCTCTGTCCTGCAAGATTTTTTGGTATAGACAGGTGGACACCCTCCTCCAGGAGAGGTACGGCTTGGGGATTCTATTCAAAAGGTGAGGAATCCACAGACAGAAGTATCCATCAGAAGAACAAGTTACTTACCTTTGGTAACGCTTTTTCTGGTGGATACAGTATCTGCCTGTGGTTTCCTCACGAACCCGCCCACCTCCCTGTTGTCCTCCTCTTTCTACCAAAAATGTTTTATATGTTTTTCTCAGACTTGCAGTTTTCTTCAGGAACATGCTTTATTTTGTTGGCATTTTTCAATATGTTATTTCTATTTACTGTGTATTGTCATGTGGTTTGTGGCCTCATGGTCTGCATTGCTAGAGTTAGCTTAGGCCTGGCTGCCATGATGCCTTTTTGCACACGTTACTTTGTGACTTTGTTTTTCCAGCCTCTGCTTGTGCCCGGCTATATTAGAACTGTCTGCCTTTCTGCCTTTCACCTTTTCTCCTGTTCCCTGTGGGTTTCGTCTGCACAACATGTACAAGGTCGAAAAACAATGTCCCTTGTTCTTGCTGATCTGGTCAGCCCTCGCACTTAGACATAACACTGAATGCAGCTGCACTGGAGAAATTCGTGTGCTTTTAATATTGTGATTTCAATGTTGGAGACACTTGGAGAAAAACCTTTCCAGAGAGAAGAGCTTTGCTTGTCTGATGATGTAGACCTTGCATCTAGATATTGAGGTATGAGGGTCTGCCCGACAAAGCCCAGAGGTCTTCTATTTTTATAATAAACTAGCTAATAGCACGGGGAGGGTGGTATGGTCATTTAGCCCTATATCCACTGCTTTATGAAATGCTTTTCCCGTTTGTATTCTATGGAATTGTAACTATGCTTATTATTTTATCCTTATGCATTATGCTGATAGTACTGGCACGTGTACTGTATCTTAGAGCACGATAGTTGAAATAAACATTTTAAACTATACTGTGTCTCTTATTATGCACGTTGTGGACAGGTATGAGTGAGTTATGAAAGGGTGTCCGTGCTCCCGCGAGTCCTGAGAGAGAGACCGTGTTCTGGGTTGTCTAATCATTGGTAGCATCGTTGCTAATGAGACGCTAAAGCTAGTCGGATTGGGATTGTGGGTACTAAGGTGCATGGTTGGTTCACCACTATGCTCCGAGGTCCTATTATCCTGTGCATAGCTCTGTGTATGTGCAGAATCCCTACAACATGGCGCCACCAACGTAGTGGGTGGCTTATCTGCGTGACGCTTGAGTAGTACTTCTGCTTGTCCACAACACCCTTCGCAGACGCTTCCGGAAGCGTGTGTGAGGGTGATACCTCCTATATTGACGTTTTTATAGGTTCTTTCAAGCTTGAAGTTCTTAAAAGGTGTTTAAGTAAACCCTATATTGTGCTGCCTCATATTAGGTTGTCGATCATTCCTGGTCTTAATGGCTGTGAATGTAAATATCCCGGCACATAGCCGTGCTGCGCTCCGGGCTAATTTATTGGCTTATGGAGTGCCAGACGCAGGTGTCTCACTCATCTTTGTGGTGCAGGCTGACCCAGCTCACCACTTTGAGGTGTTTTACTCTTGGGTCACTTTTCCGGCGGTGGACGGAGCAGATGATTTGTTCCATGAGTACGCTCTCACTGCCTTACCCGTTGCTTATCGGCCTTATCAGGTCTTGAAGTACCACTTACGGCCTGGCAACACCGTATTTGGTTTAATGGCGCCCTCCCACATCCGGTCACCCCGGTTCGTTTAGGCCCCCTATCAATAGACGGGGCCACTTGGCCAGTTTTGGGCGGGTATACCCCACATCCGCGTTATTTGACGCTTGCGGTTGCTGAACTGCGTGAATTGCATATGTCTTTGATACGTGTGCATAGAGCTTTAGTACAGTATGTTACAGGCAACGTTCAGGGAGCCCCTCCTGGAGTTGCGGTGCATCCAGCTGGACCGGGCGGTGTAACCATAAGTCCCGTCATGGTTAATTCGGTGATGGGCAAGCGCCCACAAAATAAGGATGATTTGCCTTATTGGCTTGCAGAAAAATTTGACCAGCTGGAGGCAGTTTTTCCAAATACTTCTCCTGTGGAAAAACACAGGATTTTGACGATTAGTTTGCCGAAAGACTTAATTCCCGAGTTGACAGAATGCAACAATTGGGGCAAGGTATTCGCAGCAGTGTATGCGAAGTGTTTCGGCACTCCTTCCATGACAGTTCTCCCTTCTGTAATTAAACGAGTGCAGGATGAGCATGGCCCTGAGGCGGCTGTGGAATTAGGGATGAGACTGGTGGGAGTGTTCGATGTAGTAGCTGATTTGATCCTTGCGAACGTCAAGGGCGATGCAGTTAACTTTCAAGTAGCTAATGCTTTGGCTTTAGTCCCAGAACCGAACAGGCCACGCGAATTACCGAAAATTATTGCACAAGCCTATAAAACCATTGGCCGCAATAGTCTGGGAGTTAAGCCTTTTGCTAAAACACAAACTCAATCACAGCCACAACAAAAAACTCAGTCTGAGAAAGATGAGAGACCGTTCTTTACTAAAAAGAACTGGAGGTTGAAAAAACAGGGAAAGCAACAGAAAAAACCAGGGTCGCAAGGCGCATCCCCGGTTTCCGTATCTTCTGAACACACTTATGATTTGCGCGATAGAGCGAGAATTAAATCTCCAGAGAGATTTCAAGTCCCTGATTCGCGTTCTCCTCGTTCTTCACAGGCACCATCGACCTTCCAGACAGGTGGAGGAGAACGCCAGGATAGAGGCAGGGGTCGAGAGGCTCCACAGGGACGAGACCAACCTCGACAACAAGTCCGAGGGAAACCAGAGGAATTTCCATGTTCTCGCCCACAGTTTCAGAAGAAGAAAGTTGCAGCTGTAACAGCGAGGTATGCCACAGACGGTGAGAACGAGACTCCTGAATTGGACGTGGGCAGTGACGCTCCTAGACAGCGCCGCGGAAGTTACCATAGTGCGGGAGGTGCTACGTCCTCATGTGGAGGCGACAGCAACTGATACATTCATTACTGTCGAGACAGCAGACACCAGAGTGGCACCCCCTGACAGACTATATAATATTGTCATTCAAATTGAGGGTGACATACAGCGTGTTATTAAAGGGATTTTTTGGGAGAATCTGACCTCTTCTTACGACATTTTGTTGGCAGAGGCGGATTGGCCGCCCCGAGCTTTTCTCGTCATGTCCCCAAGGACAAAGCGGAAGCTCTCGCAGCTGAGTGGGCTGGGGCCCTGGCTCCGGCGTTATACCGCAACCACGTGGGCTGGGATGAAGACTCTCCCCCCCCATGATATTCCTTTGCGGTCGCTGCCACAGCCACAACCCCAATATCCCATCAAGCGGGAAGCTAAAGGTCCCGTTTCCGACATTCTGACACAGTTAGAATATCAGGGAGTAATTGAAACATGCGTGTCACCAATGAATAATCCCCTTTCGCGGTTTCTAAACCCGATGGATCGTACCGCCTAGTTTTGGATTACCGACATTTGAACTCTCATTGTCGGACCTTTGCGGTGCAAAATACCCACAGTTCTGCGCTTGTAGACAGTCTTGTTCGTAAAAAATATAAAACGACACTTGACCTATCCAATGGATTTTACACGCACAACTTGTCCCCGGAGTGCAGCCAATGGAGCGCTTTCACTTCCGGTGGTAAACATTTCAAATTCCGGCGTTTACCCATGGGCTACAAGAACAGCCCGGGTGTATTCGCCGCCCGTGTTGTCTCTCTGTTGGACAGCATAGACCCAGATGCGTGTTCGTACGTCGACGATATCTATCTGACAGACGACGAATTATGGCCTCATCTTTCCCGAGTGGACCGCATTATTCTTGAATTTGCGGTCTTAGGATACAAATTTAATTTTGCCAAATCTCACATTGCTGAATTTACCGTTTTGTTTTTGGGCTATGAGCACAACAATGAGGGTAAGGGCTTAGCTCCCCATTTTTTGAAGAAATGCGCACTCTTGTGCCCTCCAACTACTCTGAAGAAGCTTCAGTCTTTACTGAGTTTTCTAAACTTCGGGCGTACTTACATTCCCGAATATGCCCAGCGTATCAAGCCTCTTTATGCCTTGATACAACCTAACTTTTCGAAGTCATGCTGGCTTCCCGAGCATTCCTCTATACTGCAGTCTTTGCAGTCAGATCTACTTGAATCTAAATTCTTGTTGACTCGTGACAACCACACAAACTTGGTGATTAGAATCTTTCCAGGGGCAGTGGGTTTCACTTACTTAACCTTTAACGAAGGTGACACAGTACCGATTGCATACAAGTCACATCTTTACACTTCTGCAGAAATGCGCTTTTCCTCTGTGGAGAAAGTTTTGACTGCAGTGCAAATGGCGATTCTAAAGGAACGCGCACTGGCACAGGGAAACGCATTTTGGTGGTAACACCCTATCCTGCCCTTGAGGCGGTGACGAAAGCAAGTGTCCCGAACTCTAAGGCTTTGCACCCCCGTTGGATACAATGGGCTACATCTCTGACGTCCCCGGATGTCACTTTTATCTTTGATTCCTCTCACCAGACACAGGAGTTCTTACAGTATGAATTTGTTCATCCTCCTCCTCTGTCTTTGCTACCACTTGAGGAGTACGATGGTTCGGCACAACCGGCAACGGGTTCCAAGCATGCTTATTCCGCGGCATGTGCTATTGTTGCAGGTACCATGGTGAATGGTAAGTTCAAATCGACTGTCGTGCACACACAGGCACTGGGAGACAGTACTGCACAATTGGCCGAGCTGCGTGCTTTGGTGCTCGCGCTTGAGTTCGCTAATCCAGACGTGACGACCCTTATTGTATGCGATTCTTACTACTGTGTTCAATCTTTCAATGACAATCTATTCTTTTGGTCGCAAAACGACTATAGAGATGCAAAAGGCAGCACAATTAAGCATAAAATGCTTTGGGTTTGAGTGGCAGATCTGAAACAACGTCTGCCTCTCACACAGGTGATTCACATTCTTGGCCACCAGCGTGTGGGCGCACACGCTGTCGGTAACGGTTTGGCAGATGAAGCTGCCAAATCAGCAGTAGCCACGTGCTCAGTAGCGGCAGTTACAAGATCCATGACTAAAATAGATCATTATATTTTGGCAGCTATTGCTGCGACAAAGGAAGGTGCTAATTACCCACGGGGTTTCCCTTCCAAGTACTCTTATCAAGTAGGTCCCGATCAGGTTCCTTACGTAAACATTCCAGACGTTGGTGATCGGCTGATTCCCAACGCGGACCGCAGACTTTCCTTGATAACGGCCGCACACGAAGGCTTGGCTTCGGCCCATGCTGGCGTGTCTGTGACGGTTTCCATCTTGCAGCAGCGTTACTGGTGGCGTGGTCTATATAAACAGACCCTTACTTATGTGCTTTCTTGTGACGTTTGTCAGCAAATTAAGCCTTCGACGGTTACACGACCACCACAAACACCGCTCTGCATTTCTAACAGACCTTTTGGGTGTGTTTACCTGGATCACTGCGGTCCCTTCTCCTCTGACACTGCGTATAAATACATCTTAGTTGCAGTGGATTTGTGCACACGTTTCATATGGGTTTGGCCACAACGGAGTGCTGACGCTCGAAATGTCATAAGGGATTTGCGTGACTTTGTGGGAATTTTTGCCTGTGGCACCTTCCATTCTGACCAAGGTCCAGCGTTCGCCTCTAAGGCGTACAAGGACGCGATGGGGTCACTGGGGGTGCGGGTGAAATTTTCGTCTCCATATCGGCCTGAGGGCAATTCGATTGTTGAACGAATGAACCGTAACTTAAAGCAATCCTTGACAGCTAGAGTCTTAGGTACTGGCAGGAACTGGCTGGCCCACTTGTATACCGTACAACGTGCACTTAATAATCTCCCTAGAAGACCTCTGGGTGGGCGGACCCCATACGAAATGCTCTTTGGCATACGAATGTTTGTGCCCGACCTTGATGGTCTAGACATGGTGGCGCAATCCGCAATCTTTGATGTAGATAACCATTCTACTATGTTACAGGACTTACAAGAAGCCCGAGACAAACTTGCAATCGAACATTTACCTTCAGCCACAGACGCTTCGCTGCAGATTCCGGTTGCCGGCTGGCTTCCGAAGGTTGGAGATCTGGTCCGAGAGAAGGTGTAGAACAAAAAAGAATTTGGCCCTTCTTATCGTGCACCGGTTCCAGTCCTTGGCTTGAAGGGTACTCGTACAGTCATCTTACCACCGCTTCCTGGTCGCAAGGACAACAGATACATCTCTGTGGACAATGTCAAGCTACAACATCTGGCCGATCCTGAATAGTGTAACACCAGCGGTCTCTTGTCCAGTCATTTCCCGGACAAATGTTTGTGGCCCTCCAGCCCACACGGTCACTGATGTTGCTATTGAGATGGTAGATTTGCCTGATTGCCTGCTCGACTACCCGGATTCCCCCTGCAACGAGGAGACCGAGTATACCTACCCCGCCACTGAGTCGGTGGCTCACCTACCAACAACGCCACTGAGCCCAACACGTTATTCCTTTGACTCGGATTCCACCTCAGCACTTATCCCGTCCAGATTCAGTATTTTTATATCCTGGTTCAGAGACAATTTTTTGATCCCTCCATGGACCTACATCTGGTTGGTACTATTCCTGATTTTTCTGTTCATGTCCATTGGCTTTGTCACAGTTTTTTTCCTACTCATCAATGGTCACTATTTACCAGAACGCTCTGCAGTGAACTGTGTCGCTGGAACTTTGGCTCCGCATTCTTCTTCTCACATCATGAAGCGTGACCACACATTTGTGAACATTTCAGCTTTCCCAGTCGCTGATGGCATCGTATGGGATGCGGTAAATTTCCAAATTCATGGACCTACCGAGATTATTAATGTACCAAATGTCCTCCGTGTTTCAATGGGTGATGTCGTTAAAAGTAATATTCATTCTGACGATTGGGATGTGCATGCAGTTGAATCATTATTTACTGATTTGAAATATTATGCTGCCTTTAATGCTGAAGATCTGTATTTAAATTCTGCAAGTTATGCTGACTTATATTGTTACCAGCATTGGTGCAACCACTTTCTCCATAAACCAAGTACCCTTTGGGGTCCTATTAATTACACCCAATGGGAACATTGTCCGACCCCTTTGCCAGGTGGCTCCCAGACTCTTAGAAATAAGTTTACTTATTTTACAGACTTTAATAGATCGAACCCTGGGTCCTATTATTTTAAATTAAACACTTCGTCCACACAGAAAATCATGTTGACCCACACCAAATTGCTATATTCGGGTTCCTTTTTGAACGCCTTAGCTGTGGGTGGTTATGAGCACTGGCAGGACACTATTGACTTGAAGTCTATTTGGGGCACCAAATCATGGCAGGTGCAAGGCACGGAAGCCTTGCACCGTGCGTGCCTAATCCCGGCCCAAATTTTATTTTTAAATCATACTATCTATCAAACGACCTGTTGGGGTTTGGCTACTTCCAAACAATTAAATGCACCATCCATTCCCGTATTGTCTTCCACTCCCAGCGAGAGCTTGCATTTCAATATTTCCCTTGACACTTTGCAAGTTTTGTTTCAAAACAATTCGTTTAATGTCTCTACGTTTGTTCAGTCACCCTGGTTGGCTTGGCCCATAGCATCTAATGCCTGCCAACTGCGTTTTCATGACACGGCTCCTGGTTACAAACAGGATCGACCAGATCCAAGGTTTTCTGACTCTCGTACTGTTACAACATATTCTGTTGGTAAATTGTGTAAACAGTGGTTGCAGCACTCTTCCTTAGATTCTGTTAAACAACATTTATTCCTCCTATCAGGCAACATTGATCTGTCCGATTTTGCTCTGGGGCCTCGTGGCCCTCGACCTAAGAGATTCATTTATGAAACTTACAATGAACTCTGGAAGCTTTCGCAAATTGAAGCAGCTTTCCGTCTTCGGGAAATCGATCAAGCAAATTTAGAAAAGGTGCTTGCTGTTGTTGACAATAGTATTAATACCCTGTCTTCCCGCATTTACACATTAGAGAATATTATTTCCTCTGTTGTTGATATTGTACAAGATGATGTTTCTGTGTTATATCATGGTCAAAATCAATTGCGTTCAGTGATGCAGTTTGCATGGACTTTGCAAACACTTAAAATGGGTAAAGTTCCTTGGCACTTTTTGAACACCTCTGCCTTATTCTTGCCGTTTAATTTAACTGAAAAACAGCAATTCATGTCCATGAAAGATGCCACTTACACTCTCTTACATATCGAAAAGATAGAGCCCTTACCATTCTCTGTGGCGGAATTGGATTCTGCAGTGTGGCTAGTTCACGGGGTTATCGCCTTGCCTTTTTCTTTATTTGAATTCAGTTCATGCATGAAACATTATCCTGTGGGCCGTTTTCAGCCCCTGGGCAGTGCCTTCCTGCATGAACTTTGGTCCCTGCCTTTCGTGTATAAATGCCTTAGGGACGGAAAGGAAGTTTTTCTCACAGGAGAGTCATGCGATTCTACTGTGGGTCATTCCCTTATTTGCAAAAACATTAAATTGCACGGAGCTTGTAATGTTTCGGCTCCGAATCTTGCTTGTGTTTTAAAGGGCATTCCTGCTCCTGCTATATCTCCTACTTTCACTGTGCTTGCAAATGGTAGCTATCTCCTTCTGAATAATCAGGACTGCTGTGGAATGCTGGCTGGCATCCCCTATATTGTAACTGTTTCCCACCGGGTTGTGTGCTGTAAAAATGTGCTTTTTCCTCCCCCGCACGACATCATAGATAGTTCCATTTGGCCTTCCATTCCGACTTTGAAGGCAGATTTCAATAAATTGAGCAGAATAAAGGCGCTATTATTGAACCAGGAGGTTTTGCTCACATCCGCACGGGAGACATTCATTCTCCAGGTGGCGGGTACCCACAGTGAAATACAGGCCCTTTTGAACACAAACCTCCCACAACATTTCGGTGAGCTGATTCACCGTGTTTTCAATGCATCACGCACCGAAGGTCTTGTGCACTTTTTTAAGGTTGTGGGCTCTGGCCTTGTTACCTCCTTTCAAACTATCTTTGGTGTAATACCGGCTTTTATTCATTTAATTTTTTCCAGCGTCTTTGGCGGCTTTCCGTTGATCCTCGCCTTAGCGGCTGGTATTTTGCTTTTGGTCTGTTTGCTACGCAATGGCTGCACTTCCTGGGGCCCTCCTCGACCAAGGTCGACT
The DNA here is from genome assembly GCA_963921515.1 of Calotriton arnoldi. Taxonomy (NCBI): domain Eukaryota; kingdom Metazoa; phylum Chordata; class Amphibia; order Caudata; family Salamandridae; genus Calotriton; species Calotriton arnoldi. The sequence continues at coordinate 878,589 of CAWUFW010002382.1, read as the reverse complement.
CCGGATGCTCCGTGAACGCATCCTCGCCGGCTTCGGCGTCCTGCCATTGGCGACACTCAGTGTGTCCTATAGACTTTCTTTTCGCTTTGCGTATTTCACTTGCGTGCAACCTGTGATGTCTTGCATCCGATGTCCTTTCTCATGGTCCTTGGATTATTGCCTCTCCAATACGTCTTTGTCTCACCCGGATTTTGTCCAGTTGGTGGGTCCCTTAGAGGCCCATGAACGGGACTGTTCCGGTGATGGCTTCATGGCGCGTGCGGCTGCACTTGGAATTTTGGCATAATGGGATGTCTGGGCGGCTGCTCAGACTCTCCTACGACAAAGTTATATTGAGTATCACGCAAGTTGTCCCGCAATGCTGATCACTGCTCCCTCTTGCGAGGAACATGTCTGCAGTTTTGATTTTTTGGACTGGATGGCGTCTCTTTTTTCAGACGATTCCAACGATGTCCTCTTGGAAGGTGTGGCGTTTTTCTGCACTAACACGCTATTGGATTAGGGGGCCTTCGCTTTCAGCATCCTGCCTCACTGGATTTTTTTATTCTGCGATTTTTTCCTCTCCCATTCATTGTCCTTCATTGGGGACTGTTCCGGAATAGACGTTTCCATTCTGCTCCATCTATTTGAACTCTGTCTTCGTCCTATGTCTTCGCCAATGGACTGACCAGGGGAGGGTGTCATGTGGTTTGTGGCCTCATGGTCTGCATTGCTAAAGTTAGCTTAGGCCTGGCTGCCATGATGCCTTTTTGCGCACGTTACTTTGTGACTTTGTTTTTCCAGCCTCTGCTTGTGCCCGGCTATATTAGAACTGTCTGCCTTTCTGCCTTTCACCTTTTCTCCTGTTCCCTGTGGGTTTCGTCTGCACAACATGTACAAGGTCGAAAAACAATGTCCCTTGTTCTTGCTGAGCTGGTCAGCCCCTCGCACTTAGACATAACACTGAATGCAGCTGCACTGGAGAAATTTGTGTGCTTTTAATATTGTGATTTCAATGTTGGAGACACTTGGAGAAAAACCTTTCCAGAGAGAAGAGCTTTGCTTGTCTGATGATGTAGACCTTGCATCTAGATATTGAGGTATGAGGGTCTGCCCGACAAAGCCCAGAGGTCTTCTATTTTTATAATAAACTAGCTAGTAGCACGGGGAGGGTGGTATGGTCATTTAGCCCTATATCCACTGCTTTATGAAATGCTTTCCCCGTTTGTATACTATGGAATTGTAACTATGCTTATTATTTTATCCTTATGCATTATGCTGATAGTACTGGCACGTGTACTGTATCTTAGAGCACGATAGTTGAAATAAACATTTTAAACTATACTGTGTCTCTTATTACGCACGTTGTGGACAGGTATGAGTGAGTTATGAAAGGGTGTCCGTGCTCCTGCGAGTCCTGAGAGAGAGACCATGTTCTGGGTTGTCTAATCATTGGTAGCATCGTTGCTAATGAGACGCTAAAGCTAGTCGGATTGGGATTGTGGGTACTAAGGTGCATGGTTGGTTCACCACTATACTCCGAGGTCCTATTATCCTGTGCATAGCTCTGTGTATGTGCAGAATCCCTACAACAGTATATTTGCATATATATATATATATAAATATATATATACTTGAAGATGAAGGATCACAAGAAAACAACAGCCAGCCAGGGCAAAAATCTGGATCCCAAAGGATACAATGAGTCACAAAGAAATAAAATATCCAAGAAAGAAGTGACTCAAACAGATAGATTCACCAAAGAACAAAAATATATTTCCACTACAATGTTTCAGCTTCCGCATTCCTCAGGTAGTACAAGATGGTTTGCTCAGTGGCTGCACAGATGACACAGCTGAATTTTCAAAAAGCATCATGAGTGAAGATTCCATTTGGAATGTGGAATCAATGCAGTCCCGAGAGCTCTTGAGATATGCAGTAATCAGGTTGTATTATCAGTAATGTTCAGTCCATCTGGATGCAGTGATTTTAAACGGTACATCCAGAAGTTTTCTCTGGAGTCCAGTAGTTCTTCCTTTGAGACATGTTCCACGGGGAAAATCTTCAAATCTGATAGTAAATGATCCACAAGGTTAAAATGATTGGCTACAGGCTGGTCAATTTTCTTATTAATTATTGCCGATTTGTGGTTCCTGAATCGTGTATGGAGGTCATTCACTGTTTGGCCTACATATTGTTTTTTACAGCTTTGCCGTTGGCACTGAATCACATAAATAATGCATGTTGAGCGACATGTAAGATGCTGTCTTATTCCATAGGTCCTTCTCGTAACAGAACTAGTTACTGATGATGTTTGTAAAAGGTATTCACACGTGATGCACCTTTTAGAGTCACAGCAATGAACCCCTGCATTTGTTACAACTTGCTTGAGTTCAGCTCTCACAATAAGAGATCGTAAATTTGGAGCTCTGCGGTAAGCAATGACTGGCGGTTTTGGAAAAACCTTTTGCAATTTTTCACAAGTATACCATGTATACTTGTGAAAATGTTGTCGGTCCGCCCGTTTGCCTCGAGGGCACGGAAAAAATGGGTGGAACTGACGTCAGCACGCCGACGAGGTCTTCTTATGGCTCCGATGACGTCATATGGAGTCGCGAGCGGAGACGTATTATTATGACGTCCTCGTCGACGTGGGAGAGCTAGGAAAAGAATTTCTGCGGAAATGCTGGCGCATGGGGTATTCAAAAGGTGAGGAATCCACAGGCAGATACTGTATCCACCAGAAAAAGCGTTACCGAAGGTAAGTAACTTGTTCGGCAGTAGCGTAACAGAGGTTTCTGGTTTTGGAGGGGCCCCCCTCACCCTCTAAGGCATGCCAATGCATGCCTTGCAGGATGCGTGCAATGGCATGGAATAAGAAATAGTTAAACGCTCGGGAAAGCCACTCTGCTTTACCGAGCAGGTCCCTGGTGTATAGGGGGGCCTCACTGTTCAGGGGACCCACATTGAGCCTATTCTGCAGGGGGGGCCTATCATTTTGCGTTATGCCCCTGCTACTGGGCGTCCCATATCGGTCTCCATGTCCCTCAGCCACCTGGCCCCACGTCTGCCTGAGACCTTCTCTTGAAAACAATCATGTCTGTTCTATCTCGGACTTCCAGGCAGGCACAGGAGTCATCTGGACTTCCCTTCCTTGACTCATGCTGGCCTTCCCTTCAAAGCCTGGGCAGCAGGTGTCTTTCAGTGGGATGATAGGTGTGAGGGGAGACGTGTTGCTGGTCAGAGGTGAGAAAGAACTGATGTGGACTCACTAACCGGTGTGCATCTGATTGGACCGACCACTCCACTTGGACTAAACACGATATCACCTCTCTCAAAGCCACCAAACGAAAAGAGCTCAAATATTTGAGGGTTCTGGGCCGAATTACATTTAGGACACGACTTTGTTGTCATTGCATTAACCTTCTGTAAGGTCCAGCTTCCAAGGAAGTAGCCTTTGATTTATCAGAGACATGGGGTCTGCAGGAAGGATGTCAGATTGTCAGAGCAGCTTGGAAGCTGAGTGACAGGGAGGACCTGTGCGGGAGATTTATCCTGCTAAATAGTTTCCATAGCAGACCCTCAGCAGCAGTACAGGCAAGCCTGCACTAATGCTGCTGAATTACCAGGCGAGAGCGGAAGGAATATTTTGCTAGGTCCCTAGCCACAAAAATAATCAAGACGAAAATGCACAGCAGATGAATTTGCTTAAAACATTCATGCCCATCCGTTTCCGTTTCCACGTGTGCTTGTGTGTGTTCTCTGTGACTGTGTGAGAGTGGTGTAATGGCATGTGAGATTATTGTGTTCATGTGCCCTCTGTGTGTTGTTTGCATTGGTGTGTGATTGTTTTTGACTTCTGTAAATGACTGTGCACTGTGCGTGGCTCCTATGTTGCCTGTTAATCTATGTCTGCAATTGTCAATCAATGAACGATTTGTAGAGCGCTGCTTATCACCCTTGAGGGTATCCAGGCACCGTTCTACTGCTGGGAGTTGCCAGTGGAACATCCAGTTTTTTAGCCCATATCTGATCTTCTGTAGGGTGGATGCAGTCCAGAGGTGGAGTGGGGGCCATTCCAGATCTTGGTGGCCAGGTAGGAGAAGGTGCTGGCGCCACTTCTGCTTTTGTGGAATCGGGGCGTGTGGGCGAGGGAGAGGGAGGCGGAGCGTAGTTGTTTGCCGGGTTGGTTGAAGTTCAGTCTGTGGTTGAGGTAATATTTGTGAACCTATGGACCTGTGAGTATGGATTCCTGTGTGCCAGTTAGCAGTTGTGATTAGGTGTCTGTGTTTTTGCTGTCTCTCTGTGCGTGGGTGCTTATACATTTGCATGTGCGCTTGTTTGTGTGTTGTATGTGTGCATGCATGCACGTCGTACGTTTTTCTGTGCATGCAATATACAAAATACAAAGGGAGTGACTTTGCCAATGGTTATTTTGACTGGGACGAGAGAGGAGGAAGGCTGCTCATTATCATTACCTCGCCCACAGATACAACCTTAGTCACACAGTATCACACATACACAAAATATTCTTTACACAAATAACTTGACACGGAGGTACTGAGGGTACTACATCTGTCAAGGATCGTGGTTTGTTGCGCTGTTGTTTGGGAGAGTTACAGTCACCTGGAAGCAGTGCTTTAAGTGGGCCGGGTCCATCCAAGTCTCAGACCCGGTAGTAAATTAAAACGAACATTGAAACGGGTCCCTAAATGGACCCTATATTCATGTCCTTTACTGGCAAAAACACTGACAGAGTTCTGAAAAATGAATGTAAAAAAGTTAAGGTAATCCACGTCAGCAATTTAGTTCCTGTTTCAATTTCACGTTTTCCTAATCTTGCATTCCATAAGAGTACTAGCTGTTTCCAGGATGTTGTGTTTCTATATTTTTTCATGCAGTATATTACTCTCGGTTGTGTCGCCACTAGGGGGTTTATAACGGGCCATGACTGAGAGCTCTGGAGCTGAGGCAGAGTCAGTGTCTTTCAGTGGGTCTAGAAGCAGCAGACCTTAGAGGTGGGCAACAGCGTTACATGCAAATCATTCATTTCTACGCAAATTCAAGTGACTATCTGGGCTGTGCGGCTTTAATCATCCCTAGCTGATGTTTTTGGAATTTGAAATCTGTCAGTGGGTCAAAAGGTGTTCAGAATAAGTGCTCATTCAATCCGTGGCCTCTCTGCAGAGTAAAGAGAGCAATGGCCACTTGTTCCAGTTGCAATTGTGATTTTGTGCAAATGTGTATGAAGGAGGCATACAGTTGTCAAAATATTGGCAGGGCGAATTAAAAGAAAATGCTGCAGGTACAAGTGAGTGCTTGTGTTGTGCGTTTAGGGGGAGGTGAAGTGAAAGAAATGGCTGGAAGCGCATTTGGGAGAGAGTGAAGAGAAGGTGCTAGAGAGGAAAGAGATGAGGTTTCAAATATACAGATGGAGGATATGTAGAGAGAAAAAGGGCGTACATATCTAACATGGAGTAAACATGATCGGAGTGTTTGAGACACTCTGCAGACCACTACCCCTTCTCAGGCCTCAGTAATGTTTAATTCACTGTCTCACAATTTGAGAATTGAAAGAATCTCAATATTATTTACAACAAAATTATTGTTGTTACTCATTTATCTTAAACAGCTGACAACTATTGACAAAGCCAATAGTCCTGGCTGGTTTTAGGTGTATGTCAGTTGTTGTGTCATATGTCTAGATGCAATGACAGAAAGGTCAGAGAGAAACTAAAATATTGGTCGGGTTGCACACTATGGTAATCACAGAAATGTAGTCTATGTGTTTAAGTCACGCTGTTATTTATGCAGGCCACGCCCGTTTTAGAGACCCTGCCTCCTTGTTTCATTCCACCTATAGCCTTTCCTGGAAGAGAGCACTGCAAATATTCATAGACCATGTCTGCCGCCCAGGACCCGTGGCACTGGTCTTCCTATCACTGCTCCAACCAACATGGCTCTTGCCCTCTTCAAAGATCCTTCCCTGGAATTAGAGGTTCCAGCTTGTTGATCTTATTTTAAGATCCCATGAGAGCAGCAGGCCTCGGTTTCCTTTTTGGAAGCCCAAAGCATTTAAACTTGGTCTCTAACCTTTTTTGCAATAAGAGCTACTTATGATCAATAAAAATCATCCCAAGCTAGTAATAGTATTAGTGACCACATCAGGCAAGATTGCATAAGTAGCCACACCATTCAAGATTACTAGCCATGATCACCTCAGTGCATCAGGCCGAGCAGCCAGCAGTAATATAAAAAGGCATTTTCGGTTTAGAATGCCTTTACATAGGTGAAACATACAGTTATGGCTTGAATGACCCTGGCATCAAGGTAATACGGTTACTAAGCTTTAAATATATTTTGGGAACCCAACAATTTGTCTCCAAACATCAACATAGGAGTTCTGAAAATACACTCATTTTTGTCTTGAATACACAGTTTTCAATGTTGGTGTCTATATATAAGCCAAGCAAACGCTTCTAGTTTAGGAGGCTGAGCGGAACACAGGAGAGCTTCTTCCAGGTAGCTGGAGAACTACCAGTAGCCCGCGAGCTACTTATTGGTGATACCTGATTTAAACTACGTTTTTGACCTAGAGCTGCAGAGAGTTAAGCTTCAGGTGTGGATGACCTGTTCGCTCTTTTGTGATCTCCTTTGGATTTAGGGGGCTCTTACCCAGAGGATGAAGTTTATAAAAAAAAGTTGGGGAACTATGATGACTGCAATAGGGCTGGAGTCAGCGAATTTAGGGTGAGGCAAGCAGAAGTATGGGAACTGTTACAGTAAAATTAAAAAGGATCGGTAACGTTGTTTCCAATAGACCCCGCTCACTTCAACCACTGGTCTAACCTCTCCTGTGACAGCTTAGCCAGCAGGCCGCTAGAAAAGCACCCCTCTGGACCTGCCGATCCACCACAGCACATTGAGAGGACAGAACGAAAGAGGAAAATGTGCACACTCTGTGGTAGATTTAGGGCACTGAAGAGGCCACACCAGTAGAGAAGCTCACTGCAAGATGTTAGAGTGAGGAGGAGAGCGGACATCAGCAGTGGTCACCATCTAGTGACTGCACCTGTGAAGCTCAGAAATGCAGAACACAAAACATCAGGACGACAGCACTTCGATGTGGCAAAATAACAGGACTCCAAGACAGAGAAGGCATTTGTCCTACAAATAAACAACAGGTTCCAACTTTTGGGAGACACGGAATATCAGTCTGACCCAGCTACGGATGCAGTCAACATGAAATTGGAGAAGGTCTCTTCAATATATGTGAAGAGCAGTGAGACATGCCTTAGGGCCAATACAAGAAGGAGGAAAGAACAGATGAGACTAGACACTTGACAAGCTATTGAAGATAGGAGGGCAACACAAAATAAACTAATGGAGGCCAACTCTGAGAGGCTGCGGGAGAAGTACAAGCATTAGTAAATATAAGCAAACAAAGCAGTCAAAAGAATGACAAGAGCAGACACGCGGGTGCACATGGATGACCTTGCCAGCCAAGCACAGGAACCAGCCAGTACAAGAGAATGGGGAAAGGTCTACAGGATCATGAAGATGGTCAGTGGAAAATGTTGTGCAACTTACAACACCCCTATCATAGAAAAGCAAGGCAGACTACTCACAACCGAGAAAGAGCAGAAAGCACGTTGGGCAAAGCACTTCAAAGAAGTCTTGAACAGACCGATCCAACAAGCGAAGCTGGCATCCAAGAAGGAGAGACATACTTGGATGTGAACTCCGCCCCATCACATAAAGAAAAAATCATCACTGTCATTTGATCGCTCAAGAACTGAAAAGCTACTGGCCAAGACAACTTGAAAGCAGAATTGTTCAAGTCAGACCCTGAAAGAACAGCCAAGAACCTCCAACCACTGCTTACATCGATTTGGGAGGGAAAGAAAGAACCAGATGACTGGAACCAAAGCATAATTGGCAATATTCCAAAGATGGGGGAATTAACCAACTGTAACAACTGGCATGGAATCACCTTTCTGTTAATCCAGAGTGAAATCCTGGTGAAAATCATTATTAAGTGCATTCCTGATGCCGCAGACAAGCAGTTAAGAAAAGAACAAGGTGAGTTCCGCAAAGGGTGTGTTGATCAGATCCTTACTCTACGCTACATCAGAGAGCAGTGCACGGAGTGGCAGAGACAACTATGCATTGATTTTTGAGAAAGCCTATGCCTGTATCTATGGTGACAGCTTCTGGTGTATACTGGGGGCCTATAGTAAACCACAGTAGGTACTTCTCCTCTCCAAGCGCTTCTACGATAATATTACCTGGAAGGTGGAAGATACTGAGTATAGCTTTGAAGTGAAGACTAGTGTGAGACAGGAAAGAGTGATGTCAGCATTGCTCTTCAACCTAGTCATGGGTGGGTGATGTGATGCATAACAGAAGAACAAGCCAGACGCTTCATAAGGACCTTATTCTCTACACTGGAGGACCATGACTGTGCGGATGACATAGCCTTGCTCTCTCACTCACCAGCATAAGCAGGAAAAGATGTATTGTTTCAACATTTATGCACAGCATATGCACCTGCAGATCAACACAAAGAATCAGAAGCCATGCCACGCAACATGCCAAACCCTTCACCAGTCAAGGTGGCTGGAGAGGACCACGTCACGACTGAAGAGTTCTCCTACCTAAGGGGTACTATCAGACATGCTGGCAGTGACATCAAGAGCAGCCTGAACAAGGCCTTCAGGATGCTGAACAAAGTGTGGAGGTCATCTCAGTACAGCACCGACACCAAGCTGAGGCATTGCCAGAGCTGCCTTTTCTCCACACACTTGTATGGGTCAAAATGCTGACGGATGATGAAAAGAGACATCCCCAAACATCATCCTTCCACACCAGTAACCTCAGAAGAGTTTCGAGCATTTTCTGTCCACAAATCATCTCCTCACCAGATGCAAGCAAGAGAGCATGGACAGCATCATTATGAGAAGAAGATGGAGATGGATAGGACACACCATCAGAAGAGAACAAGACTCCATCACAAGAACAGCTCTCCACTGGACCCCTGACGGCAAACAGTAGAGAGGCTGGCCAAAGAACTCCTGGAGGCGCACTGTGGAAACGGAAATGATGGCTCTGAACCACAGCTGCGGTACCGTACCGAAACATGCACAGGACAGACAGAAGTGGAGGCCCTTCACTGCTGTACTACATGCCAGTCGGCATAACAGGCAGTAAGTAAGTACCAGAACGGACCTGAACTATACTGTCTGTGTGCTGTTCTAAGGCTTAGAACAGAGATAGACCAGGGACAGACAGTGTGGCCTTAAGATATTAATCCTTGCAGAAATGAATGCTATCAGACTCCTGTGACAACAACAGGCAACAGACAAACACCTCTAAGTGCAACAGGTGCATCAGACTCCAAGAGAGCAATCACCGAGTCACGTACATGGTAGACAGCCAACCAGAGCGCTGCCAGCAGGATGGAGCTCCGGTGATGCCATCTCTTCCCTGCAGGCTAACGCCTCAACAGAGGTACCGGATATGGGCTTCCGGAAGGGGACAAGAGACTGATCACAAGAGAGGTGAAGGCACAGCTTCTTACGTTGGCATGCTGCAGGACCGTCCCGTTTCTCAGGTCACTGCCTTCCATACTGTTGTGCCGCCCACCTAAATGAAGTGTTGTCGCCAAATTGTGTTGTGTTGCCCTTATAAATGAAGTGACGCTGGTTTAAAAGAAAAGATGATTTATTTGTTGTGATTGAAACCAGCACTCTGTGTCTCTGTTTGTTCGTCCGAGAGCAGCAGTGAAACTCGCAAGTCTTGAACTCACAGCGACACGGAACCATGGAAACAGAATACATTGGACATTTCGTGCATACAAGAAATAAACAAAAGACAACCAGCCCATAACACATATGCATCTAGAGCAGGGGTCTCCAAACTTTTCTGTAACAAGAGCTACTAATGTGCAATGAAAATTATCCCGAGCTACTAAAATTATTAGTGCTGTAATAGTGACAACATCAAACAAGATTATATTAGTGGCCATCCTATGCAAGATTACCAGCAGTAATCCCCTAAGTGCGTCAGGAAGTGTTACTAGCAGCATTGTAAAAAAGGTGCTGTAATTTGGAATTACTTTACATAGGTAATACTTAACATCCATAGCTGCAATGCTTGTAGCCCAAAGTAATATTAAATATAAATCTCCCCAACACCACATGACTTATCACTCAAATATCAGCTTTAAAATTATTTTGTGAATTCAACAATTTTTTTCAGATACAGTGCTTGAATGGGCTGGTACTGTCTGGTACTAAGTACCAGCACTTTTTTTATTTTGAGAGGGAGAGTGCCTGCACTTCTTAAGAGAGATGTAATACTTTTAATTGGAGAGTACCTGCACTTCTCAGAAACAAACAGGTACTCTGGTACAGAGTCCCTGCACTTCTATTTTTCAATTTCAAGCACTTTTCAGACATCATCTTATGAGTTCTGAAAATAAACACATTTTCATCTTGAATACATACTTTTCAATTTTGGTATAAATATATTAATTCTGTCAAGCAAAACCTTCTAATTTAGTAGTCTGGGTTGCACACAGGAGAACTAGTCAAAGACAGCTGGAGAGCTACCAGTAGCTTACGAGCTACTGTTGGAGAAGCCTGATCTAGAGACATGACGGACCCCGACCAAAGATACTTCGGTGACACATCGAGTGACCCAACACATCTTATGCTGTGCATTGTAGTTGTTTGACACACTGTTGTATCGTTGAGACATCAGGAAACTGCGACGGCCCTAAGGAGCTCTGCATCAGGTACCACTGAACCAACCTTCTTCCCACGATAGTGCACCGGTAGTCCCGCCACCTGACGCCAGGTGGCAGTGTTGTGCTCAAGAAGATTAAACTGAAAAAACCAGTGCCAAAGGTTGGTTAGTTCACCGAGCTGAATTAACGAATTAGGAAATGTGTTTGAAATTCTAAGCCGCTTGGAGTATGCGGCAACAGAGGGCTACATTATGGGGTACAGTCAACAGTACTTCTCCACAGTACCAGTGGAGAAGTGTGGCTCAATGGTTAGAGCGGCAGACCCTGATGCAGAGATCTGGCCCGGGACCAGGGTTCAATTCCTGCCTCGGCGGGTCTTGGGCTCAATTTCCTCGGACCTGATAATTCTCGCCTCAGTGCCTATTCTAATCATGGGTCCCACTCTGCAACTCTGGGCAATAGCTTGCTTAATCTCCACAACGGCCCAACAGCGCTGGGATGCCTGGCTTCACCTTGGGGGTGCCCAGGAGTGGACATTTCACAGGGAAAAGCCAGGAAGGGTTCCACAGCGGTATGCGTAGAGCGCCAGGACACCCCTTTGGGGGTATAAGTGCGCTTTACAAGTACAAATTTCATTTCATTTCAGTCAACTAAATTATAGCTCAAAAGATGAGAAACATATATATAGCGAGTCAAAGCAAAATACATGGCATATTACGTCATTAAAGACAAACTATGTGACATTAACTAGCTGTTTTACACACATTTTAACTCACATCTGCAAAAGGCATCCCAATTGAAAGTACAGTTTTACTAGAAAGGAAACTAAACACATTCATCGTATTCTCATCAAATTGTCACTCACCCCAACAGTTGATCTTTTTATCTGGCATGGAAGCCCAGGGACCCCAGTGCATCGATGAAAGCAACTGTTTCTTTTGTTTCTCACTGCTGCAGCCTTTTTGATGTATTGGCCAGGACTCAAAATCAAGCCTATTAAGAAACCTAGTAAGTTAAGCCTATTGGTTGTTCCAATGCTTGTTTAGTCTGGAAACCTTGGCTATCTTCTCTTTAGTTTCAGACTGACCAAGTAGTCACACTATAGCGCCTCTGCAAGCACCTCTTTCCATAAGAACAGCGCTGTACTGGGCAGTGTTATAGATCGCATATACATGGTCTCCGGGCCTCGCAAAGATGCGTTTTAAGGCGTCCGTCCTTCACCTGCACAAAGTGTAGGAGTCTTGTAAGGGTGAGTCGTGAGTGTGCTCCTGAGAGCAGTGTTGGTAACACAGAGATGCGTCTGCAACCACAGTGAAACAAAACATGTTCATGGCTCTCTGCAGCCTCTTGAAATTACATTTAATTATGTAAGTTTCCTGTCTGTGGCTGCAGACAAAAGCTTTTCCCCAGTCTTTAAATTGCAGTTTATGCAGCAGGTGGGGGATTATGTAGCAACGGTGGCAAATTCACATTTGTGTGGGGGGGGAAAAGTAGAACTTTATATTTTCAGCGGCCTTTGTAAGAGATTAACTAGTCCTATTGCACAGCTGTAAATGTAGTGACCTAACACTGTGCATTCCCGGGGGTTTCAGTCTGAATACTGTGGTCATAAAATGAGGACAACCTTTGGTGGGTGCGTTCATTGGTTAAATGCATCATTTGCAGTGAGCAATGGAGAGGTCGGACTGACTCGGTCTTTCATCCTTCTGAGTGTGACAAAACAAGCACTGTTGATGTTGCGTAACAATGACACTCGCCATCAGTTCCATAAGACACTTCCATTTGTAGTGTTTGCTACATGTGCATGTTCATTTATTCGGGAATGCACAAAACCCTTCTTAAAGCACTATAGATCACGAGGAGCTGTCTAAAACCAGCTCATCGTTCTGATTACACGCAATCGTTATTACACAGCCACCCTTTAAACTCAGATTATAGATTCTTTCACGGTGGGTGTGCGGCGGGGCAGGCTGAGCCTGTCACGCGACAGAGGCATGACTCCGGGCAGGAGTGCGGGCTAGAGTTACTCTCTAGAAGCCAGGATTCCAGCCGGACAGACGAGCCGCCGAAGAAAGGTCACGCAGCTTCCAGGCATCGCAAGGAGAGACGACACTCACTCACTCACTCACAGCCGGCCCCGCCCACCTCCTTGGGACTGACTTGATCAGCAGAGGGAGGTGCGGGTGGCTGGCACTGGAGAGAGGTGCCACGTCCTGGCACCGAGGAGCCAGGCTGACGGTGGCAGTGACCCGCAGGGCAGCTCAGGCGGGGGCAGACCCAGGCAGACAGCGGGCCAGTGACCTCCAGGGGAAGCCAGGAGCCACTTCCAGGGTTAAGGTCAGTGCCCCTTGTCCCAGTATGTGTGATCTTGAGCGCAGAGAGCAGGGCTCGGGTCCACGAAGTTCATGACCATTGGGAAGAGAGCGGGGCAGCTGTCACTTGAAGCCTGAGGAGGCCAGAGCCTCTTACTCGCGGGGGTATTTGTCTGGGCTGATGGTACTCATTAGTATTACTCAGTGGTGGATTATAGGCTGAGACTGCTGCTTGTAAATCACTCTGGCGCCCTTCGTTGTTCATACGTGGATCTCTACATCTTTGCACTTTCAATTTACCCCAGTTCTGGGATCCATAGATTATTGCCATTTCTTTGTAGTTTGTGAATTTACCCCAGTTCTGGGCTTCATACAGTCACGGCACTTCGTTACTCTTTGTAAATTCACTCAAGTTCCAGGCTCCATAGATGCACAGCACTATTTTGCACTTTGCGAATTTGCCCAAGTTCTGGGCTCCATAAATTCACAGCACTACTATTCACTTTATGAATCTGCCCCAATTCCAGGCTCCATAGATGCACAGCACTATTTTGCACTTTGTGAATTTACCTCAGTTCCAGGCTCCATAGATTCACAGCACTATTTTTCACTTTATGCATTTGCCCCAGTTCTTCACTCGGTGAACTCACAGCGCTTCTCTGAACTTGAATTCGCCTGAGTTCTGCACAGCCGGCGTCACAACAACGCGTATTGACACTTCATGGATTTACCTCTGTCCTGCCCTCCATTAATTCACAGCAGTTGTACCTCCACCTGTGTAGTCATCAGCGTGTTTACCAGTTAGGAGGTCAATGAGTGACGAATGCTGTGCTGTACAAAAACATGCAACATAAGACAGAGCGCCCTCCGTCTCTCAAAGCGCTTAGAAACGCTGTAGTCTGAGCACTTTAAGAGTTCCAGTACCGCTGCTTGCCAATACGATGCAGTGTATGTATTCGGTGTTAGAATGTACACAAAGGAGCGGTGCGCGTGCCCGCCAGGTAATCCGCTTCGATATTTTATAAAGGAAGAGAAAAGAAACTCGTTTGATCTGATGAACCGCTGTTGAACTTGGGTGGACCCGGAAATATGTTGTTTATTTTGAGCGAACAAGCAACGTGCACTTAAACGCTTCCAGTCTCTGCGGAGGGCGTTAACAGCAGTTACACCCTCTAAATAAGCACTATCTCCACCGAGCAGCGAAAGGGCAATTAACAACCGTTAATGCCCAGCAGCATCTGGGCACTAAGGCCTCTCCGATCTCCTGCAGGTAGGCAGACAGAGTGGCTGTCTCCATCAGCGCCCTGTCTGGCTTCAGACTCGCAGTACAAACACCCTGCTGCTGAGGTCTGTGTGCAGAGTGAATACAAGCGGTGCCGGTTTTCCCTTCATCCTTGTGAGGTCGATGAAGCGAGTACTGCTAGGTGGGTCACAGTTACGTTTATTAGCAGTGCATCAGAGAGTTTTCGAGACAGAAATTAAAATCGGTGCAATACTGGGAGGGAGACAGTAGGTTCCATTATTGTAAAACACAGGACCGGGCAAAATCCGGGGGGTGGGGTGAGGGATTTCTTTTTGAGGGGTCACCTCAACGTGATGAGGGTGGGAGGGACCAGACCTGATTTCTGATTGTCAGGGCTAACTTAACATAACACGTGTCCGTTTCAAGCCACTGTACTGGCCCTTTGTCTGTACCCGGAAGCACATTCCAATGCAGACTTGTGCTGTGCACATGAACACGAGAGGGAAAGGTTCAAAGAAAGGAAATTGACATAGAAAAAGACACTGTCAACGACCCCTTAATCACAAATCCAGGTGGGCGCCCGGGGCGAGTGGTCAATGCACCTGTGCATCCTGGGCGCTCTGGCTGGCACTGGGGCGGTCAGTGGTTACTGGGCAGTACCCATGGTAGGCGTGTCTGTAGTCACTCTCGGGCACTGCTGCACTCTGAATGACTCAGTTACTCCCCGTGTAAAGTTTACTCACCATAGATCACAGCAAAGATAACACGGGCCCTGGTGCAAGCAAGGGACGCGGTTCCTTTGGCTGCAAGTGGGGAAGTAAAACACAGCAACCATCAGGGATCAATGGGCATTACGTGTCACACCAGAGGGTGCTGCTGCTTTAGGCAGCTCGAGTAGACATTCTATTCGAGCAGCAGCTTCCTCAACGCGAGCGCCAGATTTCTCAACACGAGCAGCAGATTTCTCGACGCGAGCGGTCGCGAACTAAGCATGATTGCATGCGTTGAGAAATCTCGCCAGGAGGACATCTAGCGTGCAACTTTTTCTTGCCAGCCACTTGAGAGGAAAAACTCCGCTCCGCACCACTTCGCGAAGTTTTGCGGAATCCGTGCTCCATGCGTAGTAGGCACAACTCCGCAAACTCTGCCGGTGGAGCTGAATTCTTTGCCCACCCTTAGTCAATAATCCGGAACAATTGGTGTGGTCCCATCATTTTAGTATACCTATGGGGGCTTGTGCCACCGGGACGTCACTTTTTGTGACGGACTAGCTGCGCGTTTTGTTGCCCCATGTTTACAAGCACACATAAAGCTACCATACGTTGCTTTTCGTGTCCTTGTAAATACGGCCCCTTTTCACGCATCACTTTGCGTGAAAGAGGCATGCCCTGGGTGTTGCTGTGGGTGTTCCCACGTAACACCCATGGCTTCTGCTGCATTCCCAGATTTATAACCTTTCATAAAGCTGGGAATGCGTCAGAATGCTACGCCTCCCCAGGGGAGGTATAGGGAGGCGCAACGAGGAGAAATGTTTTCATTTCTCCTGGTTTTTCCCTTTTGTAAGCGTGCTGCATTCTGCAGCATGCATAGAAAGAGGAAAACTCTCATGATTGGTTTTGTGCAGGAAGGTGTCTCTTCCTGCACAAAAACAATCTCCCCTGAAACGCAGACACCCTTACACCATGGTGTGCAAGGGTGCCTGTGTTGGCCCATGGCAGACAATTGTGCGCCAGCACAGGGGAAAACACAGGGATGCGACATATTATTGTAAATATGTCACATCTCTGTGCTTTGAAAGTGACTCAGTGTGGCACAGCCAAATGGCTTACGGTGCTGAGCTGAGTCACTTTCTTGTAGATAAGGCCCTTAGTGTTTTCCTGTCCTCCCATACTGACTAGGAGTGCCCCTACCCAGGATATAAAAAGGAAGTGGCAGAATCTATCTGAGGAATCCCTGGCTCTGTCCCTCATCTCCTCTCTTCCGACTTTATTAGGAACAGTTGAATCTGACATCCTGCTGTTTGATAATTGGATTTCCACCTCGTTAAATCGCCTGCTCCCTTAAAAAAGTATGTAGCGAAAAGAGTGAGGCCATCCACACCTTGGTTTTCTCCATGCCTAAGAACGGAGAAAAGTTTGTGCAAAAAATTTGAATGCACTTTGAGGAAATCGTATGACTCCAATGGTAAGACTCTATAAAGCAGGGATTAGGAGCTTCTGCAAAAAAACTTGTATTGCTATGAAAGAATATTTTGCACACCACATCAAGTCGGCAGCCAATTCGCCTAAGGAAGTGTTTAAATAATGAATGCCTTTGTATCCCCTGAAGGGACAAAAACTGCGTTCACCCCTCGGCCGAACTTTGCGAAATATTGTTGGTCTTTGGGGATGAGCAGATTCTAAATTTATACTCTACCTTCTCTGAGTCTCCAGCAGAGGCCTTAGTCACGAGTTCAGCTGTTGTGGGCAAAATGGCAACCATTTCTTGTGTTTCTTCCTGTTACAAGTCAGTCTTTTATGAATTCGCCTCTATCTCTGAAGAATGCTCCTTGAACAAGATATTAAAGTGCAAGTCCGGTTCTACGGATGATGTCTGCTTTCCATATATTTTCAGACTTATAGCTCAGCATTTCAACCCCCCGCTTAATAAAATATGGAATGTCTCGCTATTGTCTGGAATGTTTCCCTCATGTTGGAAACAGGCATCTCTTTTGCCGTTGCTAAAAAAGCCTAATGCTGACACAAGCGTGCTGAGCAACTATAGGCCTATATCTCTCCTCCCAGCCCCTGCACAAATTCTGGAGAAATTAGCCAATCAACAGCTGTCCACTTTGTGGAGGCCAATTCTATTCTCCATGACTCGCAGTCAGGCATTCGGGCTGGATTTAGCACATAGTCAGCTCTTCTGGAGGTGGCAGAGTTTGTCAGGGAGAATCTGGACAAGAGCACACCTGTCGTGGTGTTGCTAATTGATGTGTCGGCGGCGTTCAACACCGTATCACATTCTAGTTTGTTGCGCAAGCTTGGCATTCAGGGCAAGGCTCTTTTATGGATCAAATCCTTCCTGGAGGGTAGAACCCAAAGGGTGTATTTACACCCACATTCTTCATCTCCTAAACCTTTGGTATGTGGTGTCCCCCAGGGTCCTACTCTGAGTCTGCTCCTGTTTAATCTTTATCTTTTCCCCTTGGCGGATCTCATTGAATCTTGGGGTGTCATGGTAGTGTCGTACGCTGACTACACTCAATTGCTTTTTTCCTTCCAAGATAACACAGAGACAGTTTTTTGCCATTTTAAAGAGTGTCTTAGAGGAGTTGGGGCTTGGATGGATGCAAATTGCTTGAAATTGAATTCTGATAAAACAGAAGCTTTGGTTTTTAGTCAAAGTGATTCCTCATCGCCTCCCTCTGGTGGCCTGTTGAACTCAATGCTCCTCCTAATCCAACCTCTTTAGACAGAAATTTGGGCATTATCTTTGATTCCACACTTTCCTTTGCAGCGCAAATTAAACAAATTTCGTCTGTTTGCTTTATGAAGATGAAAATCGAAAAGAAGTTTCTTTATCTGGTTTCTGAAGAGTTAAGAAAAACAGTAGTTCACTCTTTAGTCACCTCTCGCCTGGACTACTCTAATAGTCTTTATCTTGGTCTCCCTGCTTATCTGGTACGCATACTTCAGTTAATCCAGAATGCTGTGGCCAGACTAGTCAGAAGAGTTCTGCCGTGCCATCATATCTCTCCACATCTTAGGCAAGTTTGACGATGGCTTTCAGAGCTTTCCACGGTGAGGCCCCTCGCTATCTGTCGAACAGATTGTCTCCATACACTCAGATCCAACAATAGTCCCCTCCTTCAGATCCCAAAATTCAGTAAGACTCACCGTGGAGGTAGCTCTTTTACTTGCGTCTTTGACATCCTTCAAAAGGCCTCTCAAAACGTGATTATTTCATACTGTTTAGCCTCTCTGCTACTTCGGCCCACAATACACTGTCTGCTAGAGCGCCGGGACGCTTCTGGTGAAGCAGCTGCGGGCTTTATCAAGTGTTATTTGACTGATTGACTTTATAATATGAGAACGACTAGAGGACACAGATACCTTCTTGATACAATAACTTTTGCTCTTCATAAATGAAATTAAATTTAAATTTGTAACGTGTGCTAATACCCGGAGGTGTCTAGGCGCGGCGGCTCAGCATGATCTGCTAACCAGTGTGGGGTGTTGGAAAGGTGTGAACGGGCTAGTTGTTAAAAAGCTGAGTATTTAAAAGTTTAAGAAGTGCCGAGAGATTGTTTTCTGCCTTAAGTGCCAGCGGGAGTGAGTTCCACAATCTGGCTGTGCCTGCAACAAAACTTCTCCCCCCCCATGAGGCCGTTTTGGCCCTGGGGATTTATATATTTGTTTACTTTAGTAGTAGCTTTGTGATGGAGTTGATATGTTTATAATAATATATTACTTATTGCTGCTCCTGTGCCCCTATGGTATACCTACTTTTATCAGTCCCAAATAAGTTACAGGGTCCTCTGAGCCATTCATGCTCTTGGGTACAAGAAGGGACAACTCAATAGGTTTGTACTCAGGCTGCTGAGAATCTAGTTCAAATTTAAAAAAAACACACTCAACATAAAGTGGCAGAAACTTGATGGTGTGTGGATTGACTTCCAAAGCAGAAGTCTAGTATTCATTTCACTTGGGTTCAGGCAGTCAGTGACTGGAGACAGTTCAAGGGAAGGCCAGATACAGCTCCAAATGGTTGTCAAAGTCCATTTGTCCAAGAGGGCGACTACGGGGCTGGGAATGGGCTTGCACCGCAGTAGGCCCCAGTGATAGCAACATTTAGGTGCCTGTGTCTTGTGAATAGTGGGTTTTGGTGAACATTTCTGGCTTGAGGGAGCACCCATTGGGCATGGACCCCCTACAGACCCAGCCAGTTCCTACTAGTAACTCACGGACTGGGATTTAGGGTCACGGCCCAGTCATGCCTTTGAATCTCACTATCTCCAGAGCCATAAGGAGCAGAGAGATGGTTCATATGGTTCCAGAAGCAGGCCCATGTGTCAGGCGGTCAACGGAACGAATATTCCAAGGCGGACACTTTAGTCTTCCAGAGCGTGAGAGGCGGGGTTACAGACGACAGAATCTGGATTTGAGGAGTGACAGGACATATACTTCAAGAAGTGGTAGTTTGTTACTGGGAACGTTTTCAGGAATGAAGTTTCTGTCTGTTCTCTTTCCCCTCCAGCAGAACTCTTGCCTGACAGGGACTGACTATGCGTTCACTGATCCCTCACTGATGGCTTGATAGATCTTAAGGATGAACCTCCATAGGGAATGTCACACTCAGAAGACACACCGATGGGAGTCTCTATCATGTGCTACGATTGCCGGTGCTTGGAAAAGACCCCATCAGCATCACACAAAAACCCAAGATGCATCCCACGCAAGTCACGTATTACAAGTCACTGCATCAGTACAGGCACCAGCGAAGGACCTCAGCTTCCGGAGACTGAGATCACTTATCCAAAGATAGTCGACCTCTCCCTAGGGTTATGCCCATCGCTAGGAATTCACTGACCACCGAGATCCAAGCCTCAGTTTCGATGTATCCGCTAGCCAGCAGAGTCTCGTGCTCTGTCCGTGGAGTGTCAGGCAACACCCTGAGTGGACTCACTGATTGTTGAGCGCACTGAGGGTGAAACACGGGGCACACCAGAGCTTTCGAAAAGAGACATGATGGCATAGGTTCCTGCACGCGTGGACATTCAGCCCTAGACCTATAACAGTAACGAACAAGGCAGTGCCCGGGAGTATCCTAAGATGCTGGAAGAGACAGAGCGCTACATGTCTGCTTCCCCACACTACAGATGAAGACTGGTGCGCTTGTGCCTGAAGCAGGCGCCTATATACAGGAAGCAAGTGATGGGAGGAGTCAAGCAGGACGCTCTTGTAATAGAAATAGAAGAGGTACTGTAAGAAGAGCATAGAAATGATTGGTCTGAGAACAGAAGGGGCATGCAAGGAATCTACAGTAAACTAGCATTGGTAACTGCAATTGGTTTTGCCTATGTGATTAATAATATTCTGTTTTTTGTTGTAAGTTGTAGTTTGGTTAGCAGTTGTGCAATATAAGTTACTGAAACCCCTTTTGTGAGGCTACTTAATGGAAAGCTTGGAGTAAATAGTGTCCAGAGACTCCAAGGGAGCTCCCCGCAGCTATGCAAGAAGCGAGGGATATCCCCTGCTGGAAAGGGATGCTGAACGATTTTCCTAGTTTTCAGTGATGATGACACTTGGGACAAGCCTCAATGATTAAGACATGCTGCCACGTAATATGCCCTTTCCTTTCTTGTTTTTTTATACAACTTAATTCAGCAAAACTGCATTTGAGATCCAGCCGCTGCAGGATACCGGCTATTCAGCCTCTGGAAGCTGCTCCAACCATAATAGCCTTTCACATCTGCTCTTGGGGAGGAGATCGCCTCGTAGTGTAGTCCAGGGTTTAGGGCCGGCTGTAGCGCCATTATCTAAGTGGAGGTGAGTGGATAAGAGGGGAAGGGGGAAGAGAGAGAGAGATATGGGAAAAAAGAGAAGTGAGAGAGCAAAACAATGGGAGAACGAGGCAAATACCTCATATAGAGAAGAAGGTAAACATTTCCGAAGATAGAATGAGTAGAGTTTAAAGGTGACAGACACGAAGGGCAGTAAGGGGAGGGAAAATATAGATGGGCGAAGAGGGGGAGAGAAATTACAGGCAGGAGAAAGGAAAAGAGAGCGAATGAGAGAATGAGAATGATGGGAGAGAGCGACAGAGAGAAGCGTCGGAGAAAGACGCTGAAAGGAAAATAGAATGAGAAAGTGGAGAAATGAGAGACATTTCGAGAGAGAGAGATACAAATAGTTCTTGAAAATTTTGAAGCGGCCAAAAATGACCCCCCCCCCCACAAGTGACGTAAGGCAAAACGTAGAATATGATGAGGGACCCCTGAGTTTCCCATATCTCACAGATATTCATTGGTTTTGGGTTGAATGGGGCTCCCTCAACCATTGAGGCCCCTTAAGGTTGGTGGGCCCCACTACTCTACAGGGGCCTCAATTGTGCCCCTACCTCCCATAGTCCGCATGTTGAGCAGTAAAATACAGAAATAATTGTGCTTGGTGCCTCAATTCACAATACGGCCCCAATAACACAAGTCCAGTGCAAGCCCCGCCTCTGTAGACAATGAGGAGAAGGAGGCGTACGCCCCCACCATCGCCTGCCAATAGGCATTGCATTATTGTGTTTTATTGGCAACACAAGAACCTATTTAAGTGGTACTAGTAAAGCCAAGGGAGGAAGTGGAGTAGAGGTGTTCGGAGAGGTTAAGAAAGAAATGAGTGATAAACAGCATGGTGAGGAAAAGAGAAGGAGGGTGAAGAGGCTTGAGTGAGAGGAACTAGTCGAGGGGTGAAATAAGTGGAGAGAGAGGGGTGGAGGGTCTGGAGAGGTAGAAAGTCTGAGAAAGAGTTGGACATCACAAAATAGAGGGGAATATGAAATGCATATAAGGGCACAGTAACTGTAATTGGCAAGCACACTGCGAATTGTGTTGCTTCTAGGCAACTAACAACAAGGAAGAGAGAGGGGGGCCAAGTGAAACAAGCATTGGCATAGCCAATAGGTCTCGCCTTTGGGACCTTATAAGTATTTAATTCTGCAGCACAATATCTTTGGTGCAACATCAACTGTTGCATGGCTAAACACTTATAATGTCCCAAAAGCGAGACCTATTGGCTATGCCAATGCTTGTTTACTCTGTCATTCCCCTCTAAGGAAGAGGAGAGGCTTCATCGTACGGACCTGGAAAGATCTCTTAGCTTTACTTTTAGCGCACAAAGGTGCATCAGCATTTGCAATGCAATAGGTCTCGCAATTACGCGAGTTTGAGCTATTGGCATTCTAAACGACAATGACTTTTTGTTTTGCTTTTTTTAAAACATAAATAAAAGGCATTGTTATTTACAACGCCAACAGCTTAAACTCTCATAAATGCGAGACCTATTGCATTGCAACATGTCTCGCATTTACCCGCTGTTTTTTTTAATCTGTGTATTGAATAATGTTAGTTTTTTTCCACTAACATTCTTTGTTTTGGCCCGAGTAAACTGGTGAGGTCCGTTGCGATTGGAGTGTGCAGCTCCTGGTTTCACAGAGGCTTCACAGCTGCTAAGGTTTCAGATTGCTTATGTGTGACATTTTCAGAATTTCAATGTAATTATGAGTGACATTAAGCGACTATGAGCGACACTTTCTCACGAGCAAGATCAACCAATGAAGACGAGGGAAACATATAAATATCAGAAATTACACCCATTTGTGCAATGAGAAACTCTAAGACGGTCTTAAAACTACTGCACTGCAAAGCACCAGAAATGGAAGGGCACCTGAGCGCCTGCTCTGTCGGGCCATGAGATACTGCAGGACACAGTGGGGCAAGTGTTTTGCCGGAAAATAACAACAGCAAGGTGCCGCCAACAGCATCCACATGAGGGCACTGTCTCTGCTGGTGCCGCGGGTCCAGATAAATATTTATATTTATCAATCGCTTCACTAAGAGAAACAAAAAAGGCATGTGATTCTCTCACTCCGAGCCGGACACATAGCTGCCAAGTTTTCAGATTACTTATGTATGACATTTTCATAGTTTCAGCGTACTTATTAGCCACATTCAACCACTAAATGTCTGACACTTAGAGTGACACTTTTTCACCAGTAAAATCAAGCAATGTAGCCCATGGGAACAGATAAACATAAGAAATTACATCCATTTGAGCAAGAAGAAGCTCTAAAAAGATCTTGAAATTGCTGCAAAGCACCTGAATGGAAAGGCACTATTCTACTGCTGCTTTGTAAAACAATTGTGTAACCACACTCTAGTCTCATCCTACATGAGTTTACACCTGTTCTGACCACTGCAGCTGCTTGCAGAACCACAGACAAATTACATCATTGTAAATGTGCCAGACCATGTTTGGCTATGGAACACTTTATTGCAACTTAGATTTGCAAACCATCTGTTTTTTTATTGTAAACAGTACCATATTACATTACGTGATCTCTCTGTAAACACATAAACAACTGAACTCTGTAGTGCTTGCTCTGCCTGTAACAAGCCACTTACCAATTCTGCTGGGATAATGCTGCCTCGGGCTGACGTTGTTCTAGTAGTTTGTAAGCTGGTACGGGGTGTTATAAGTATCAATGATTTTACACTGTCAATGAGTGAATCATCCACCCCTTCCCTGTCCAACAATAATATAATTCTGCATCTACATACTTCAGAATTACCATTTTAGTTGAAACTGTTTATTTGATGTTAATTGGTGAGAAAGCAATGTCCGATGCTAACCTGTTAACTACCACGACTGCACAATGCAAGCACTACATAAATGCAAGGAGCCGCACGGTGCCTCGAAATCCACCTTTTAATGCCATTAGTAGAATAGAAGCAGTGATTCCTCCAGTGGACTGGAGAGCGGGGGCAATCTGCACACTGAAACCCAACAAGAGCCCAGTGCACAGAGAGTGACGGCACTTACTCACTACTTCCTGTCCTCTGTCTTCCATCCCACTCCATGTGCACGCACAGTCTCTTTCTGTTGACCACTGGAACACTGTTGGCATTTTCTTTTGAGCTGGACCTGGCCTTGGCTGGCTCTCTGACAGAAAAGGAAAGCGGACAAATGGTTTTGTAAGCTGCAGTGGGGAACGAACACTGCTCACAGCTGCTCTGCTGAGGGCTGCTCAGACAGTGCTGTGCTCGAACCATTCGAGCAGCCCAGAGAACTCAGCGCTTTGACCGGGAGCAGATCAGGCAGATGTTCTCTGCAGTTTAAGTTATGGTGGGTGAGCTAGTCCGTGACATGGTTTGTCGGACTGAGATTTGCCTTTAAAGATAGCACTCACAATGATGAGTTGTTGATCGAATTCTGAGCCCTGTCTGGGTCACAGCGATGTCTTCTATTGGCCTGGCAGAATTGCTAAAGACCATCCTGCCTGGTGCAAGTCACGCATGCCGACCTCCTAACACTAGACCAGCACTGTCACTGAGACCGATTTGCGCTACGCTGCTTGGACCAAAGGGACACTCTGGTGACGAGCAGCACAACAAGGAAAAACAAAGCTCCCACCCGCCGCCAGCACCGCTGTTAGTTACTCCAATAGGATGTTGTGTTTTTTAACATGGTGACACGCTACTATGACGGGGCACGTGAGACCTGAAGAGCCCGCCTGAATGGTGGCTTGATTCAATGCAGCCCCAGGCTGCAGTGGTGCCATCATTTTATTAGTGAGTTCTAGCTACCATGTGCATCGAATTTGTGAATAAACTGAGAGGCCAGTGTATACAGGATCAGTAAACTCAGACAACGGAAGCACAGTATGCACTCTATTCGCGTGGCTGTCAATGCAGCACCTCACATTGGTAAGGATTGCACAGTGCCGTTGGTGTCATGGCGGCGCTTTAAATGCTTGACTGAGGTATTTTAGTGCTGTGATGTGAACACCACACTAAAATGCATTAGTCTAACGCCTGATTCATGGTACTTGGCAGAGCTGAGGCTTTTGCTCTAGTGCAGAGACAGAGAGATTACGAGGGCTGAACAAACAGGAAGTGCCGTGCAGCCAAGGTGCACACTTAAGAGCAAGAAAACTAGAACAGTAATCTTTGCTGTCATCAAGAGAGCAGCCTCACAAACAAGTCCTGTGGATGAAAAGGAGTACTTGAGCCTGGTGACACTGACACAGAACAACAGGAAATAGTGTGCGACAGCCAATCGAAACAGCGGAAAAGTAAGTTGCAAGCACACGAACCAATAAAAAGTAAGGATAGGATGTAAGCCACCTTTAAGATTTATATTAAGCACAATAGATTTCACAAGGACAACGCGAGTGCTGTGCAGGAAAAACCGAAAAACAGTAGTATGCAAAGCATACATTAAAATACA
Organism: Calotriton arnoldi; assembly: GCA_963921515.1. Taxonomy (NCBI): domain Eukaryota; kingdom Metazoa; phylum Chordata; class Amphibia; order Caudata; family Salamandridae; genus Calotriton; species Calotriton arnoldi. Next base: position 853,326 of record CAWUFW010002382.1, on the reverse strand, counting down.
ACAGTGACCTTTCAATAGTCATCACACAGATCCTGATGTACCTCCCCATAGTAGAAGACAGGTTGTGGGGCGGGAGAGGAGTGGGGATCCACTAGGGAGCTAAGACCCCTGACAGATAACATGCCCGTCAAGTAACACATCTGTAGTGCTACAAGAGGCTCTGGATCTACAGGGTTAACCATCATCCAGGAGCGTTCAGGAGCAGGAAGAAGACATTTCTTCTGTTGCCAATTCCATCTTCAGTATCAGTGCAAACACAGTCTTGGACAAGAGGCAGTAACCAGTTCTTCCGGTCCACCCAAAACACTTCAAGAAGGACAAGGCAACTCCAGGCGGAGTGGGGTAGATTTGGGCCTACAATATGGGCTCAGCTCCTACTGTGGGACATGCAGGTGCTTTGCAGCATTCAGACTCGTCTTACCCTTAGAACACACACTAAAGAGCAACTTATACTTACAAAAGTAAGCAACATGCATGGAACCAGCTGCTGGCAACAACCTTCATTTTTTAATGGTAAAATATCGCCTCTCTCACAGAACCTGCATTACCCATAATGCTCTAGGGAGATTCCAGCTTGCCATCTCAGCACGCGGCGTTGTTGAAGTTACAACAGCTACGGTCGACTCCCATCCTTGTCAGGACAGGCCACAACTAGTCCATGATTTTGTAACCGGCAGGGAATTCTTAAAGTTTAACAATATACAAGTACATTTTATTTTTCCATTTATATCACAGCAGAGATTGTGTAAAGGACGCTACAAAATGCTCTCCTTGGATAACCTCGATGGTTAGTATGCATGGGCTTGAACATGTACATTAATTATTTTGTTCTCCGTTGAGCGTTCTTACATGGAGGCGGTGTGTCCAGACATCGATCTTATGTCCCCTATACACACACAGCCTCTGGCTACACGTTACTAACTAGCCCTAATGAAAGGGCAGCCCTTCCTGGCAGGGGCGTTGCCTCCATCGGATGGGGCGTGGCACCGAAGTTTGGGCCAGGCTGCTTAATTAAATGTGGGGTTAGATTGATATCCAATCAGATGGCCTCTTCTGTCATGGTACAAACTGAGCAAATATGGAATATGCTGCCCAGGAGATTATGTAGCAACTCGATTGTAAGCGCTGTACACTAAATTAAAATGCACAGATAGCAGCAAGTGTTTATTTAAAGGTAGTTGTTGGTGGAGACATAAGCCAACAGGTGAGGTTTGCAATGTGTGCTAGCATAATGCGTCAGGACAGAATTAATTATATTGTATATTAGAATCTGGGGGCTATATGAGGTGACCCTTGACCTGAGGTGTCCTCAGTGGGTTCCTGTGCCAATAATTGACCTTCATATGTTAAAGCTTTTCTTTAAGGGTCCGGATGTGTTTACTACACTGAGGAATAGGAGTGTTCTTTACTGGCAGTGAAGCGGTGGAGGGTGTAAAACCGTAAGAGATGCTCGGGGTATATCGACGGCGGTCTTAGCTTGATGCGGATAGACAAGGCCATTGATAGACCATAATAACAAAAAAAGATTCTACACAGGGACTGAGGCTCGGCCAGCCTGATGGAACGGGACAATGGGCAGCGGGAGATATGCTAGGGTGCAGGTGGCCATGCTGAGGGGCTCAGAGGACTAAAGACTACATCAAGGTGTAGGATGTTGCTATAGTCAAGGAGTAGAATATGGAGGAGGGATTTTGGCTGCCAAGAAAAAGGGGTATAGTCAGATCCTGCAAATTAGTAGTAGCTTGTAAACTTAATCATAGATATCCTTAGTCTGTCAGCAAATTTAGAAAAGTCTTATAGTCTTTCTCGGTGTGTACTAACAAATAGGTGTAGACAGTAAAAGTCTGGAAAAACATCCAATATTTACAATGTAGTTCACATGCGATGTAATCTTTTTGATGGACCTTTATTCTGAGAATCCAGGTACAAAACGCACTGTGCTTTTATCATCTGCTGTTAAGCAAATGATAGAGTGTTGATCTTGTGTTGAAATATCACTTGAATGTGATAATCCCAAGAGAGGGTTAATACATCTACATCCTGCTTGCTTTATGTGGGTCTTGGCAATCAATACTGTGCAATGGTGTAGATGTTCAAAGAGTAAAGATAACAGAAAAAGGTATAACTATGGCTTCTAGAAAAAAGTCCTCTGTGTTAATAATTTCCACTCCCTGATATTCATTCTTGGAAAGGTGCTTTATCGCTGCTAATAAAGCGATCTCACCTTACATATCATCCTCGGAACAGAAATTCAATATTGTTTCTACATCACAGATTGCGAAGTTCGTAAATTCTTTTGGGAAGATACCAGCCGCCCTACATTTCTTTGATGCAACTAGTGATTTATGACCCAATTCTCAAAGAGATGGCTTTGAAAGTTCCCAAACATTGTTCCTTTAGATGTAGATTTTATATTATTAACTCAGATGGGGCAATGCTTTGGCTAATGATCTTTAGGAAGATATTTTAGTTACAATATTCTGGTACCGTACCACTTTCTCCACCAGGTACACCACCCACAGGCTTATATATTACAGAATCGCCCTCGCAAAGCTGAATGTTCCCAGCACAACATGGTATTTTTAAAAATTCTCTTTCTTTGGTGTCTTTGAATTTGACACAAAGCAGATTTTCACATTTGCCATAAGGATTTGCCATTTTTCCTCTGCTTCCAAGGAGCATCTACGGATTCTATGGCTAAGTTTATTTTTTTTTAGAGTTTTATATAGCGCGGACTAGACCCTAGACATCGGGTATCAGAGCGCTTTAGTAGTGTTGATACCCTTCAAGCACAATTTATCGTCAGAATTTCTTCTACGTGCTGATCAGTGTTAGGACTTAACAGTTTTTGTACAGCTATAAAAAGCTTAAACAGATGAGCAAAAGATCCACCCAGATCCGTGTAGGTTGTGCTAAAATCCAGATTCAAGGTATGGTTGGCTCGGCCAATGGAAGTTACTCCGATTTTCCACTCCCAGCTTACCCCAATGATGGCAGAGTAGGCTTGAGTCAGCAGGTGATCTTGAGAAGACAGAATCCCAGAAATTCTATTTTGCTCCTGGATGCAGCAACCACAGGGTGTGGGATTTGCAGGAACTGGTGACCAGCAGAAGTGGCAATACACAGCCCTCGCTTATCCTAAGATCAATGACCATAGAGTACCACAGTCAAACATGGAATGTCCTGGCTCTGGAGAAACTCTAGAATGAAACCCATCATCCAACATTATTATTTCACTATAAATTATATTATATGTATTTTTAAGAGACAACATGATGAAGTAATTGATGATATCTTGTGTGAGGTCATGCAGTGGGAGGCTTTATGGTTACATAACTAACTATACAGTAGAATGTCATTAGGTTTTAGATTTTTCATCATCGTAACCATGATATCCCTTCTACTGAAGATTTTTTCAGGGGAATGTTTCATTTTGGTATTACACCCATTTAGTAACTAACAGGTTTTGAGCCTCTAAAACAAGAGGTAGAGATAGTCTCAATTCTAACAACCACATCAGTCTGTCCGCTAGATCCATGACCTGCCTCTTGCTGCCAGCCGGCGATGGATGTTTTAGCTCCGGTTATTGCAAATCCATGCAGATTATCTATTAGTTCAGCAGTCTGCCCCATGCGATGAAGGAATGCTCTAATCTGGCTTAGCTCATCTTAAAGAAACCTCCGTCAGACTCAGGTGAACTGAGAGTTCTTCTTTACTCTCTTCTTGACTCTGTCCTGACTTCGTTCTATTGAATGAAGAATCTACCAGGTAGGTAGTGTAGGTGTCGGTGACTGTAGCGTGGGCGCGGCTCGCCTTCAAATTAGAGCGTCGTCACAACATCATCATGAGCAGGGTGACGTGACGTGAGGTCACGTTCGGCCGCGCCACGGCGGCCGCCGGGGCTGTGCCTATGCGCGCGCGCGGCCGGCAAGAAGAGGCAGGCAGTGCAGAGCAGCAGAGAGAGTTACTACGGCGCTGCGGCCCGCCTGCAGGCCTATCAGGTACCGGGGTCCGGGGAGGCCGGGATGGGACGGAACTGGGTCGGCTGGCAGCGGCAGGCAGCCACTGCCAGGGTAGATCAAATCAAATGTTAAAAAATATAGGGGGCTAATTATTTAAGGCCTGGTCAGGTACGCGCTGTACCAATGCCAAAAGGCAGCAACAGTGCACGGCTTGAAGGTAGTCAACTGTAGAATATCTGTCAGGTGGTCAAGGTGGAGCATGTAGAAGAAAGGCGTGGCAGGGACAAAGAGTGTGAGGAGGAAGATGCTTGGGAAGATTTGGAAAGAGCGAGTGCAGCCAGGTGGAATTATAAGACGTTGTGGTAGAGTAAAGAATGTACCGTCGCATTTTACAGTATGCTTTAGGTGGTGTTCTAGGTGTTCCTGCTGTTCCAGTGATTCCACATGTCTGTCCGTTAGGTGGCAATCTGACACTACTTCATCCAATAATATTTTGGTGTGTCTGCATTGGCTGTATTTTGTTTAATGCTCATGTATAAGTTATTTATTATTTTGTTATAGATTATATCTTTGTACCAGATATAAGAGGGGAAACCCATGTAGTAGCTTAGGTAGGAATGCTGGGAATTGGAATGGTGCCATTTGGTGATTCCAAGTTCCTTTAGTGAATGTAGGAGAGACATTTGGGACAGTTGCTGCTGAGTGTGCCTACCGGTGGCTCGCTGTTCACTTACTCTTGAAAATAAATGTATATTTGAAGAAATCTTACTGAGGGGGCGGCATTTTTCAATTCTCGCCTAGGGCGGCAAAACACCTAGAAACGGCCCTGGTGAACTGTCAAACTTTAGACCAGTTTCAAGATGGCCTTTGATTGCTAAAGTTTTAGAAAAAGAAATTGACAGACAATTGAAAAATCATATGTAGATTAAGAAAATACTTGATATAACACAAGTAGGGTTTAGACCAATGTATTCTACAGAAACCACGCTGGTTTCAGTTCTAGACAATATTAGGATGTTATCGGATGGTGGAGGCAGCGCAGCAATAATCTTTTTGGATCTTAGTGCTGCATTTGATACGGTGTCTCACAGTGTCCTACTCCAGACACAACACCCTCAGGAGTGCAAGGGAAACCCTAGGACTGGTGTTACTCCTTTCCGTTACACAGGCCACAGACGGTGAGAATTGGTTCTTTTACCTCCAAAGACAAAACGCTCCAATGGAGTGTATCGCACGGATCTATTGAAAGCCCAACTTTGTTTATTATACACATTCCCCGCTAGCAGCGCTTATTAAAAGTTTCAGGCTATCTCTCATGTCCTATGCAGGCGATACCCAAATTGTTGTTTCGGTTGTGGATGAAGTCGATACCGCCTCAAATCTGCATGCCTGTCTGTCCTCAGCGATGAAATGGAGGAGCTCCAAGGCCTTAAAATTGTGTTTTGCCCAGCGATCAATACTCCAAATTGGTGGGCCACTGCTCTGGGTGATCCTCCCTCCCCAGTAGGACATGCTGAGAATCTAGAAATAACTATTGACAATAATCTGAATTTGGACATACAGATAAACAAAGTATCGATATCTTATTTCTTCTATTTAAAGATGTTATTTTAAGTACTCCTAATGTTGCCCAAACAGACCCAAAGGAAGGAAGTTCAAGAAACCATTTTATCGTGACTTGACTACTGTAATGCACTATATCTGGGACTACGGATTACAGCAATATGCCGCATACAGAGAATGCAGAACTGGGCAGCGAGGCTGCTCATAGGGGTAAAACGTAATGAGTCCTCTTCTCCCATACTGACAACCCTACATTGGTTGCCGGTTGACAAAAGAATCCAGTTTAAAACTGACTGTATGTCTTAGAAGGCGTACTACAAGTTGGGTCCAGAAGTTATAAATGGAAAATTTAAGACATCTCTTCCTTGTTCCACATTACAATCTACAAATGCGTCCTTGTTCGGTTGCAGAAAGGTGGTAGAACCCTTTTCATTTTTGGCTCCTAGGTCCATCTATTGAGAGCCTCCAGGCCCTAGCTGCATGCAGTCAGGCAGGGGCAGTGCCTGAGGTGCGACTACAGGGTGCGGCCTTTGGCCACACATTGAGTCCAGTGCCACTGGACAGTCTCCGGTTACTGGCTCCAGGGCACATCCAGTGACACGTAGCAGACTCTGCAGCCACTGGACATAGGGCATGGCCTCTAGCATACCCTGTATCTGGCACCCTGGCACATGTATCCTTGCAGCACAACCTACTGTTTTACCCACTGGGAGCTCCAACAAGCCATGGCCTTTGGCCGCACCCAGTGCTGAAAACATAGGCCGCACTCACCTGGCCTGGCATTGCCATCTGGGTTCTAGGCACAGGGTTTGGCCTACGGCGACACCTGGTGCCCACTCCATTCATGTGCAGCTAGAGAGCCGCTGGACGGAGCCTTTGTCTGTGTCCTGACAGCCTTGGGCACAGAAGAGGGCCTAAAGTCACAGTCTTTGCCCACTCCCTCTGCACCCAGAGGTGACTGGGTGCATGGTCCCCACAGCTGGACCCAGCAGGCACTGGCCACCAAACCCACCCTTTCCAAAGCGTGGTCCTGGTTTAAAGCAAGACCCCCTAGTACAACAGGGCTCTGCATCAGCACAAACAGCGTTCGGTCACGACTATTGGTCAATGACATCTGACATGGTATGATCTGGCTGTTTGTAAATTAAGCACACATAAGGAATGATCAGTGACCAATGGGCACTAATTGCCATAAATACCAAATATTCTATAAATGAAAGGTAAACATCACAATTAGAGGGCTTTGGTAGCTGAACATTCCCCAAAGACCTTTCAAAATGCTGTTATTTTCTGCAATTACGACAAGGCAGTGAGTAACAAAGCGTGTGAAATAGCCATCCCTCCAGGAGCAGGAGTCTGCCCCGACAGTCCTCACTCCCTCAGCCCCTCAGCCCTGGAGTTGGAGCCTGGCCCCCTACAGCCCCTCAGCCCTGGAGAGGGAGCGTACCCCCTACAGTCCCTCTGTCCCTCAACCCACGACCCGGAGCCTGCCCCCTACTGTCCCTCCATCTGTAGCTGGAGCCTACCCCCTACAGTCCCTCAGTCCTGGATCTGGTTCTTGCCCCCTACAGTCCCTCAGTCCTGGAGCTGGCATCTTGCTGCTACAGCCCCTCAGTCCTTGAGTCACTCATTCTTGGAGCTCGAGCCTGCCTCCTTCAGTACCTCAGTCCTGGAGCCTGCCTCCTACAGTACCTCAGTCTTGCAGCTGGAGCCTGCCCTGTACAGTCCCTCAGTTCTGGAGCTGGAGCCTGCCCTCTACAGTCCTTAAGTCCTGGAGCTGGAGACTGCCCCCTACAGTCCCTTAGTCCCTCACTCCAGTAGCTGGAGCCTGCCCCCTACAGTCCCTTAGTCCCTCACTCCAGTAGCTGGAGCCTACCCCATACAGTCCCTCACTCCAGTAGCTGGAGACTGCCCCTACAGTCCCTCAGCCCTTCAGTCCTGGAGCTGGTGCCTGCCCCCTACAGTCCCTCACTCAAGTAGCTGGAGCCTGCCCCCTACAGTCCCTCAGGCCTTCAGTCCTGGAGCTGGAGCCTGCCCCCTACAGTCCCTCACTCCAGTAGCTGGAGCCTGCCCCCTACAGTCCCTCAGTCCCTCACTCCAGTAGCTGGAGCCTACCCCATACAGTCCCTCATTCCAGTAGCTGGAGCCTGCCCCCTACAGTCCCTAAGTCCCTCACTCCAGTAGCTGGAGCCTACCCCATACAGTCCCTCACTCCAGTAGCTGGAGCCTGCCCCCTACAGTCCATCAACTCTTCAGTCCTGGAGCTGGAGCCTGCCCCCTGCAGTCCCTCAGTCCTAGAGCTGGAGCCTGCCCCCTACAGTCCCTCCTTCCTGCTCTTAAAAAACGTTTTCACATGCATTCACAAAGGGGAATGGGTCCCTTTGGGACCACTTCCTGTTTGCAAATGGGTTACCACCTACTTGAAGTAGGCGGTAAAATGCAAATGTTTTGTGACTGCAAAACATTTATCCATAGCACTGCGAGTCTCTCTTAGGAAGGGACGCCCTTAAAACCCCCATTCAAAATACCGAATTGCTAAACCATTTTGCGATTCAGAAATAGGTTACTGAATCGCAAAATGGGTTTGGTACATGGGAAAATGCATTTTTCAGGTGACAAACGGCCCAATTCTGTGAATAGGGCAGTTTGCGACCGCAAAAAACCTACGTACATGTGGCCCATAGTTTGTATTTCATGCAGTTGAAAATGTACTGAATAAACACAAGAACGTGGTTCGAGATCATGGCAGACCCTTTGCAAGGGAGATCCGATGACCTTTTTATTGCTGTTTGCTATATTCAGGTGATAAACTGGTAGTAAAGATGTGGTACTTTGCCTGGACAGTGTTATTAAGTTATGAAATGACAAAAAACCACAACAATACTGTCACGGTCCGTGCTACGTCATGAAACGATTTGCATTTTCTTGTTGCATAATTTTGTCAACGCTGCCACATAATTTGGCCATTCATTATCATATCATTTCAGTGGTCCTGGTTTAGATCCATGCATTAGTGCACGTCTGTGAGGTAATTAGTGAGGGAAGGGTTGTTTCTCCATCTTTGGGTGTTGTCATGCAGATGCAGGTGTGGTGGTGTGTGCGGTAGGCTGCAATGCTGCACATGGTTTTCGGTTGAGTGTGGAGAATGTAGTTGGTCATTGTGTTAAAGGTTGCCGATAGGTCTAAGAGCATCAAGGCTCAGCCCTGGCCCTCCAGACGAGTGGGACAAAAATGACACCGTCCGGTTGAATGTGAGAATACCATATATAGGATATGCAGAGATATTGTCTGACATAAATATTGTGCTCAAAATATTTTGTATTACTAACTCTAAAAGGGTGATATTTTGTGCTCTAAATATCTTTTCTATTATTAACTCAAATAGTGTGATATTTTTGTAAACAATATTTAGGACACAATATTTATGTCAACGATATTCCGACAGTGATATTCTGTTACCTTACCACATTGTCCAACCTTTGGCCCAGTGCAAATTCTGGTGCCAAAGAGCTATGTACCAAGCAAATATATGTTAGCCGGAGGAAGGACTGTAATCAGTCAGCGACTCGGCCCTTGCCTCTGCATTGTAAAAACAGGCTCATTATTAGAATTAAGGGGCATATTAGCAAGACTGGCGATAAAATTATCGCCGTTTTAGCGGCAGGAAACTGCCGCTAAAACGGCGATAATTGGCTTGCTAATAAGCGTTATAGAATTCCAATAGAAGCCCAGGTTAGATGTGCAGGACATCTAACCTGGGCTTCTATTGGAATTCTATAACGCATATTAGCAAGCTCATTATCGCCGTTTTAGCGGCAGTTTCCTGCCGCTAAAACGGCGATAATTTTATCGCCAGTCTTGCTAATATGCCCTTAATTCTTTTTGTTATTGACAAAATATCTAGCAGTGTTGGACTTGCACAGTAACAGTCTTACACAAGATTGCCTAAACAAACCACACCTGTGTGCTCTGCACCTAAGAGCATTTAACTATACATACAAAGCCAGATTTACTGGTTTGCCAATGCTAGTTTGTCCAAGATTTTGTATTAAAAAGCAAAAACAAAAATAGAATCATGGAGTATACGGCAGGCCACCCACTGTTCTACAAAATTTCTTTCTGGAGTGGGCTCCGCTTTCGCAACAGTCGCTCTTTGTTCCGACGTCATTACCTGGAATCAATCTGTGTGACACAAGAGCGAGCGCATCACAACAAGCCACACCGACATAAAAGAATATTGTGCAAGAGCAGGGGTGGGAATTAGGAATGATTGATGAATGGCACCAATGCTTGATTTGGTTATAAACAAGTGCCCTGGATCCAATGTATTGTTCCAGGAGGCAACTTCAGGTTGCACCACTGACTGGAACTGCCATCACTGCCACGTGCCAGTATAAATGCTCCCTACTACCCATCACACTCCCATGAATGTGACAGTTTGGATAATTCCAGGCCGCTCCAAGCGGTAAGAATGGCCGGGATATGCTAGACTTATTTTTTAAATGTGCATTTATTGTTAAACTGATGCGCTCCATAAGGAAATGGACAGACAGTGCCACCATGTGGCGGACTATCATATGTAAATGCCGGTGTTGACAATAAAGTGCTGGTGCCGAGCACCGGAACACACCAACACAAATTAAGCACAGAATGATAGGAAATGATAACAGTGACAGTTATGCTGTTGCCATTAGTCACATTACGCTGATGTAAGAAGATCAGAGCCTACCTCGCTATCCACTCAGCCTCCAAGGAGGGTGAAGCCAGGTGCTTGTGGCAGGCCCTTCCATTGGGTCAACGAAGGGGAAGAATACTTTGCAGAGAAATTTACCTGATTGAAGTCTAGATGAAGCATTTGTCGTAATGGGGAGGTGGAAATGACGCAAAAGAGGGTGCCGCTTCACAAAGGGCAAATTTGGATGTTTGCATTAGGGAAAGGAATCCAGAGATTGCGTAAGAACACAGTGGATTAGTTTTGCTCAGGATGTTGGGTAGGTGGGCAACTTCATTCTGATGTTGCTGCACATTTGCATCTCCACACTGACCACCTTTCTCCAGTCCCAACCCTTCTATCATTCCCTTCTCCTATGTACCTACTCTCTCTTGGTGCAGCCATCTATCCTGTAAGCCTGCCACCTCCCTTTTTAGATCTCACCTAAAGACAGCTTTTTACAGTTGAAAGACCTTTTATGTACAATAACAATGCTAAGAGTGGATTTTAGCCCAATGTCTATCATTGGTAGTCTTTCTTGTCAGTCTTATACCCTTGCTTCTTATTTGATGGCTTTCCTTCCTCTTCCTGTGTTTGTCACTCCCTTGGAGCATTGAGCTTCTTTAACATAGCATGGCCTGTATCCTTCCACAGCTGACATCAGGGTACCAGTTTTTTGCCTTTGAACGATCCATAGGAGAGTATGTGTTTTCTTGCTTTTTCCCCATTGTGCAGCTTCCCCCGCACATATCCACCCCACACTCTCTGTGTTAATCTCTCTTAGCTCATCTGTTGCTTACCCAACTCCTTCCAGTCTCTCTTTGCTTTATTTCATGCCCCCTGCTCCCTCCTGTTTGCAATTGCTCCCTGATGCTCAATGGCGTTGAGTTGCTTCACCTCTCTGCTTCTCCATTGCTCCTTCTCATCTTATTTCTTTATTATTTGTATTTCTTTACTTTTTTGAGGGCCCGGCAATTTGCTGAAATTTGTTCCTGGGACACTTCTTTTTCTAAAATTCACTTTCATGCCCTTTTTATATGTTTTAATTTACCGCTCAAAGATGGGAATCTGCCATCTTGAAAACAGTGCATTAAAAATAAAAAGAAGCCTCTGCAGTGTCATAACACAATTGTGCGCAGGCTTGGCGACACATTCACACCCATATCAAGCTCAACACAGACAAGACAGAAATAGTGATCTTCGGCAAGAACACCTCACCATGGGACTCCAACTGGTTGCCGGCTGAACTTGGACCCACACACAGGACCCACGCCAGGAACCTCGGAATAATCATCAATAGCAAATTGGACATGACCCACAAGTCAACACCGTCACTGCATCCTGATTCCACACCTCAAAGATGCAGAGGAAGATCTTCAAATGGCTCCCAAGCAACACTAGAAAAACTGTGACTCAGGCTCTAGTCACCAGCAAGTTGGACTATGGGAACACCCACTATGCCAGCATCACCAACCAACTCACTAAAAGACTACACACCATCCAGATCTCTGCAGCCAGACTCCTCATCCTCAACCTCGCACATAGAACTGACATCACACCACACCTCATGGAGCTCCACTGGCTCCTGATACACAGACTCATTTCAAACTCCTCTCACATACATTCAAAGCACTACACAACTTAGGCCCCACCTACCTGAACAGTCCCATCTCTTTCCACCAACCACCCAGACACATCTGCTCCGCAGGACACATACTCGCACAGATCCCACGCATACACAGAGCCAGATCAGGAGGACGGGTTTTCTTTTACATCGCTCCTAAAGTGCTGAACAACCTCCCACTCCATGTCAGAGCCTCCTCCTCTCTTCTTGTATGCCTCAAGAAGCTGAAGACCTGACTTTCACTTAATCAACCTACCATAGGCAGGGCTGGTCACACACACCTGCTCAGAGCCAGGATTCCCTCGCGGGTGATAGTGCGCTTTACAAATACACATAACATATCTGTAATAGACCGGGACAGGCAGTTTCACCCAGGGCCGGTCTGGGAATGCAAACCGGCCCTGAGGGGTGGTGGGGGGGTTTCTGGTGAGAAGCACTGCTGCGCTTTTGTTACAGGGGGCCAATATTGCAGCACTGCTGCAAAACCAGCCCTCAGTAACAAAAACGGCCCCCATCAGTCCAAAACCGGCCCCCACCCTTCCGGCCCACCGGGAAAATGCAGGGTGCCCGCTACGGCCAGTCCGGCCCTGGTTTCACCTTTTTTTGTCTTGACGGCACTGTTAAGCCTCTGCAATAAGCAGGCAAAGCCAAAAGCTCAAATAACACCTTTTAAAGTCTTGTTTGTACATTACTTCATAGATTTGCAGCTCGGTTAGTGCTCTATAAGTCCCATATACTAACCCTGGGCGGAGTTCGGGGAGTTGCGCTACGCAAAACTCTGCAAAGTGGAAAAAAAACTCCGCCATGCTACGTGGAGCTCCGCAAGCGGCGGAGAGCGATAGAAATATGTTGTTCGTGGTGATTTTCAGTGCCGGATGCTTGTCCGCACTGTGCAATCATCGCGAATGGCACCATGCACAGCGCAAGCGAGCGCTGCTTTGCTTTCTGCCGCTCGAGTACATTTTTACTCGAGCAGCAGCTTTCTCAACGCGAACGGGCAGTTTCTCAACGCGAGCGGTCACGAGCATGCGCGACCTCTCGCAATGAGAAACCCGACCTCCCCGCGTTGAGAAATCTCGCCGGCAGGTTTATTTTCCACGCTCGCGCTCGCCAACTTGATGTTGACGATCGCGAACGAGGAAAAATCTTGCCGGGAGGTGGATTTTCCTCGCTCGCGCTTGCCAACTTGACGTTGGTGAACGCGAGCGAGGAAAAAAACTCCGCTCCGCTGTGCGAAGCCGAGTTTTCCGGAACTCCGCGAGCTCCGCGTAACGCGGAGTGCGGAAAACTCTGCAAACTCCGCGAGCGGAGCGGAGTTCACCGCCCAGGGTTACTATATACATGAGTGGTGGGAGGGGGCCATTTTACAGAAATGTGTCCCAAATGGTTCATCTTTCAGTTGACCCCCTTGAATTAAAGACATCCTAATATGCTAAGACTTAAAGACAATTTAATGGAGAGACCTTTGGGGTAACAGTCCAGGAAATTATTAGATACCGCAAGAAAAATGTTGCATTTAGGAGCACACTTCACCTGTTACATAAGTTGAAACTGGATGCTCCCCTAAGGAAGTTTCAAGAAAAGCTAAGACAAATGGCTCCCTTTAAAGCACGTTGTGCCAGTTAAGTAGGCCAACTCTGGATGGGAATCATAGACAATATTACAACGGGAGATTTTTTTATAGCTCCTAAATGCATTTGTAAACAGGATAAGGCACATGATACATTGTAATGCACATTGGGTCAGAAACACAGAGAAAAACTAAATAGATTAAGTAGGAATTAAAGACAAAGATGTTTGGGTGTTCCCCAAAGAGAAATTTAAGGCAGGCTGTGGGAAATTATACATTTTAAAGTACACTTTGCCAGCTACACAGCAGAAAACTAGACAGGGAATTAAAAAACATTTTACAAAGATGTTTGGAGATCTTGTTTAGGAAAAGTTGAGCCAAGTAGTACATTTTAAGGTACATTGGGTCCGTTATTTCGAGAAACCTGCACAATAGTGAATGAAAGACCATTTTACAAAGAAAGGGTTTTACTCTAAGGAAGCTTTATGAAATTACTTGTTTAGAAAAATGGAGTGTTTGAAAGCACATTGTGTCGGCAGTACTGTTAAGGCTTTTGAGGCAATATTATGTGGGGTGTAGGGGTTCTCCTCAGAGCATAATAAAGCATATGAATGGTAAATTTGGCTTTGAAGTGCATGTGTGTTGAGAAAAATTGGTGAAATGTGTGAGTCCAGCTTTCTTACTTTATACATGCATAACCTACCCATTAACTTTGAAAAAGTAAAAATTACGTCCTCTTTAGTTTCTAGGACAAACTCCCAAAAACCGGTAAATTGTAATTCATGGAGCGACTGTACCTAAACTCCCTGTTCTTTTCAGACCTACCGGGCCAGGTGACAAGAATACAAATGCTCCCAGAATAACACAGGGGCTTTAGCAGTTCATTTAAACAACCACTTATGCCCTAATAATGAAAATAGAAAAAACTGAGCCCTGGAGAGAGAATACTTACAAATCCTGCTGCACCATCACAGATGAAAACAATGGACACTTGGGATGGGTACTGGGTTATTAGAAATGTATTGACATCAAATACAGTATGTCTCTAACCTAGCGTAAATGAGTTTCTGAAAGAAGAAGGTTAGGCAATATCCCCCACTAAATAAATTCTTGGAGGTTAAAGCCTCGAGAATGATTTAATGTCATATTTTATTAACTCTCATGTTGTATTTTTGCAAGAAACATGGAACATTGACCCTGTGGGCATCACAAATATCTCAAATTATTAGATCATGGCCACTGAAAATCCTAAAGGTCGCCCCAGCGGAGGGTTAGCAATATTCATCACCTCCATCATTACCCAGTGAGCAGTCATATACCCACTAATAACAGCACGATTGTAGTCTTAGAAGTTTAATATACCCCCCCCAATAAAAAGAATCATGCAAACATTGTATTATTAATTCGTTATCTATCGCTCAAAGTGGTTAAGAACTTGATCCAACAGCAGACAGTTCTTGAGGAAAGATTGTGGGAGGGAATATCAAAGACAGAATATCGAAGGGTCTCAGTAACATGACCGGAATATCGAGGCGAGGATTTACTATTCTTAAGTCCACATCTTTGTGCCTTAAAGATGTATGAATATTACCAAGGTAAGTACGTATATGTGGAGTTAGGTATAGAAAATCTTTACAAACTTACCTTTCAATACTTTGTCCCTCAGTAATCTGGGCATGATATTGTGACCCTTTAATATTTTGCCTTCGATATTTCCGATCCACACCTTGAGTAAAGAGGGTCAGTTACGGAAAAGCAGGGACTTTAATATGAAATTATTTTGGGAGGGCAGGTACCTCTGCAGCAGGCAGTCAGAGCTGTCATCACCAGTAGTCCAGCTCAATCCATCCAAATTCCAGCAGTGAGCAGCTGGGCAGGTCACCTTGGATCTCCTCAATGCAAAGGAGTTTGAAGCCCTAAGCCCCTAAGAGTTATAACAGATTCTCCAGTACAAATCACTCACATTTCACATGGACAAAGCACTACATTATACCGTGTTTCTGACTTTACCTCAGTTAAGGGTTTAAATGAAATCCTGAACTGATGTGACCCCAGTCCTCAATCCAACCCCTTACAATGGTGCATAAAAGTGTCTCAGCAGAAGCCCAGTCAGCACACAGTGCTACGGGTGCCGTTCACCAGGGGCACTGAGGCGGAACAGGGACGTGATACAGCAGCTTTGGGTGGAGCCCAAGTTAAGGACACTGAATTAATGGAAGCATCATGGGATGAGGGGCTTGGAAGCTCTGGGGTGCATGAAAAGAAGGCTCTCTAAAGAGTCACATGCATCTGCACCCCAGCGTTGACTCTGCGTCGGTATCACAGGGAGCGTCTACTGCTGCAAAGGACCCTCCCAAAGAGTGCCCTGGGGAGACACAAAGGAGGGTATTTACCAAGGGTTGTGCAGGCACTCGCATGGCGCTGTGCAGTTATGTGCCTGCAGGTTTTTATAATGGTAAGTAAATCAAGGCAATGCTTTGTGCGGCTTTGAGTCACTTTGTGCCACACCAGGGTGGTGCACATCCTTAGTAAATAACCTCCAAAGTAGCTACTAGTATTTCACTGCGAGTGATGAACACATATATAATGAATGCATAGACTTGGGAAGGGAAGTGAAAAAGACAAAAATATATCATTTAAGTTTAAAGGATGATTGTACTACTGAATATTGACATGAAGAATACCGACATACAAGAATATCAAGGACAGAATATCGAGGGAGAAAATATCGAAATTTGATATTCTGACTTCAATATTTAGCAAGGACGCCCTTACAGGATATAGTGTCATGGTACCTTGTTATTTCAAAATATGGTATATTTAGTGATTACAAAGCATAAAAAAATAATCAGTAACATGTCAAATTTTATTAGAGGGGACAAACTAAACCATTAGCACAGCTTCAACTGGGGGAGGGGGCAGTGGTGGCTGGTGACATTTGAAAGTGGTGAGTCATAAAAGATCTGGGTGAGTGGCCGTGGCGAGAGTATCATAGCGTGCAAGCCCGACTGCCATAACAGGAGTTCGGGGGGGCCCTTCTGAGAAAATTGTAAAAAAAAGAGTGGGCAAATGGTGCATTTTCAAACAAATTTGAGAAAGCAAGAAGGTTAATAAAACAATCGTAAAAGAGATTTCATATAATAACGTAGACAGCTGCTTTTTCAGTATAACCACAGAACTTGCGATAATGCTGAGTACCTCACAGATTTCTTTGTTTATTGTTACACCGTTACAAATGAAATCTACTGGGGAAATACAAGTTCTCCAGTATTGGGGTATCTTCCATAGATTCACATGCCTGAATCATTCCCCGTCGTCGGAGTGGGAGTCCCACGGTACATAAAAAAGCAATAATTATGCACATAATAACCATAATGTATATATATATATATAGTACCTAGAACCAGGAAGTGAAGTAGATAAAACTACAGGGAAAAAAACTTCCACATTTATGACTTATCCAGGTCATTATAAATGGTCCAAACTGCAGCCAATCAGGCGACAGCACCCTCTAGAATGCTCTCCTCAGAGGCTGAGGCTCTCAGATTTTCTACCGCACGTCGTGTGAAGGGAGTCTCCTGAGCTCTGCTCAGTATTTTTCCTATTCTTCACAATTTACTTCTTTCAGAATGTCTTCTAAAAGATCTCTCTTTCGACCTTGTGAATCTTGTGGGAAGCTACGACTGTTCTCGGAAGATCCCCACAAGAAATGCATTTATTGCCTGTATCCTGATCACCAGGTGAGAGACTGTAAGATCTGTAGGACCTTCCCTCAAAAGACTCTCAGAGACAGAGAGGGACGTCTACTTCTGTGGCTACAGAAGATTAAGGATCAAGATAACCCTTTATCTGATGTGGGGAGTATTGCCTCAGGCTCTACAGTGTCCTCTAGGAAGAGGGTTGCTGAGGAACTCTTATCTTCTTCTGGGGCTAAGGTGTCGAGAAAACAGCAGTCCTCTAAGGGTGCTGAAGTGCCTTCCTCCTCAAAAAAAGGCTCCTCCACCTTCAAAGAATAAGCCTCTTCATACTACCCCCCCCGAGACAAACTCCGAAGTCTCTGGCTTCAAAAAGAAGTTCTGAGAAGAGTTTACCTCAGAATAAGGCACCGTCGTCGACGGCATCGACGACGACTCCGTCAACGATATTTACCGTCGGCGCTACAACGCCGACAACTACCAACTTCTCGTCGCCGAGACCTCAGATGATCATGTCGTCGGCGTCATCACCGTCGACGCTGGTCTCTGTCTCCGTGAAGCCAATTTCGTCGACGACGTAAATTAGATCTATCGTCGACGCCCCGTCGACGTCGACGAAGATTAGAAAACTCCCGTCGACGACCACCTCGTCGACGACCGCCTCGTTGACGAAGACTGCCTCGTCGACGAAGACTGCCTCGTCGTCGAAGACTGCCTCGTCGTCGAAGACTGCCTCGTCGTCGAAAACTGCCTCGTCGTCGAAAATTGCCTTGTCGTCGGCGACTGCCTCGTCGTCGACAACTGCTTCATTGTCGGTGGTTTCATTCACACCGGCTCCGTCAACGACGACTCCGTCGACGGCTCCCTCGTCGATGCTACAATTATCTGCTTGTACAGAATTACAGGTCTGGTCAGCTGCCGCGACAACGGCGCCATCTACACCATCTACGACACAGGTGCAATTACCACCACTAACGTCAGCATCTTCTTTGTTGCATAGACGGGGTTCTTCGTTGGAGATCCTTTCTCCACTACATATTTCCCCTACTAAAGTACCTCTAGAATTACCTCAACAATTACTAGATTATGGGGAGGACGAGGACGATTCTGAGGACGATGACAGATTTCGCACTGCCAGGAGCCCATCAGAATTGTTCATCAAATATCAAGAAGATGATCAAGATGATGATGAACCTTCCCCAGAGACTGTGGCTCCAGCTCAAGAGGCGATTCCATCGGCACAAATGCCTTTGGCTCTATTGAATAATCTTCAATTCATGTTGGATGATTATTATCGCCGTTTTCCTCCATCTGAATCGGCTTCATCTATTCCACCAACACCTGTACCTCAAACTTCTGTTTCTGCATTGAGGTCACCCAGACCACCGTCTCCGGTACCTTCTCATCATTCCGATGATGATCACATCTCTGACAACGATAGGGAGGAAAGAGAGTTGGACGACAGATCGCTTCTTACGGAGTGGGATGATTACCAGTTACAAACTCCATCTCCTTCAACTCCAGCTCCCATCGATTCTCCTCCTGTTGACATCGGAGGATTTCATCTTCTGATGGAAAGGGCAACTCAAAGGTTTCTCCTACCTATGGAAACCAAAAAGGATGAGTGCTTCTTATACGATTTTAAAGATCAGACGAGGAGACAGGTACGGACCATCCCAATAATTGACTTCATCTGGCAAGAGGGATTGAAGGTCATGAAGGCTCCTGCCTCTATTCCTGCGGTCCTACCTCGCCTCGACAAGAAATACAAGGCGCCAGATAACACCCCGGCATGCCTCATAGGGCAACCGAAAGCCGATTCTGTTATTGCCCAGGCGGCACAACGGCGAGCTAGGAACCCATCTTCTCCGATCACAGCTCCTCCAGATAGGGATGGCAGACGGTTAGACACCATTGGGAAAAAGGTGTCCACCATGGCAGCAACAACAGTCCGTGCTGCTAATTCACTGGCCATTCTAGGCCGATACGACAGACAGATGTGGTCGGAAATCTCTCCTTACATCGACATGTTGCCAGAACCATCCAAATCGGAAGCTTTAAAGATACTGCAAGAAGGAGAACGTATCTCTGCAGAGATCATAGATTCGGCCGTGGATGTCGCATCCACAGGTTTTAGACAATTAGCAGGGGCCGCAGTACATACGACGACAAGGCTGGCTCAAATCAACATCTTTCCGCCAGGAGGTTCAGGCAAAGATAATTGACATGCCGTTTGATGGTGAGTCTCTCTTGGCCAGCATGTGGACGAGGCCCTTCAAGCCATCAAAAAGGATACTGAAACTGCAAGATCTCTGGGTACCCTCCAATTTCGGAAGCCGCCCTTTCGTGGAGCTAGGGGCCGTGGCTCCTTTTCTAGTCGAGGAGGATATAACCAACAAAGGTCATATCAGTCCTTCCAAAACAATCAACGTTACCAACCTCAACAATCTTATGGACAAAGAAATACCTCCTATTCACAGAATAAGAGAAGGCCTTCCCTATCGCGGACGCGACACTTTTAAGAAACAATGACAACCGCCACCTGCCACCTATTCTACCGCCTACCCCTTTAAAAGTTGGAGGGAGAATCTCCCAGTACTACTCGAACTGGTCCGATATAACATCAGACAAGTGGGTCCTGGACATTGTAGCCAGAGGCCATGTTCTAGAGTTCATAAAGATCCCTCCAAGTTCTCCTCCAAAAGGCCCACCGCCAGCTCATCTCAAAGAGCTTTTTCCCAAATAAATTTGATGCTAAAAAGGGAGCGATCGAGAGAGTTCCTCAATTGCAAAGAGGAACAAGGTTTTATTCAAGGTTCTTCCTGATCAAGAAAAATCGGGAGAATGGCGCCCCATTCTGGATCTCCGTTCCCTCAACAAATATTTAAAAAGTTGTCCTTCCGGATGTTAACGCTTCAAGAAATACTTCATCTCCTTTCTGCGGGGGATCACATGGCTACTCTCGACCTCCAGGACGCATATTTCCATGTACCGATTCTTCCCAGACACAGGAAATATTTGCGGTTCAGAGTGGCTGGCAGGGACTTCCAGTTCAAGGTCCTTCCTT
This sequence comes from Calotriton arnoldi, assembly GCA_963921515.1. Taxonomy (NCBI): domain Eukaryota; kingdom Metazoa; phylum Chordata; class Amphibia; order Caudata; family Salamandridae; genus Calotriton; species Calotriton arnoldi. The sequence continues at coordinate 833,134 of CAWUFW010002382.1, read as the reverse complement.
TCGGACTACGCTCCGCACCCCGTGTATTTACCAAGGTTCTAGCACCGGTGAGCGCACACCCTACGTCTGGAAGGGATTCAAATCTTTCCGTATTTAGACGACTGCCTTATCAAGGCGAGTTCTTTTATAGTCGCAGACGCCCACATTCGCAGATGTTTGTCCCTCTTCCAATCTCTGGGACTTTCCATCAATCTCGACAAGTCTCATCTCGTTCCATCGCAAAGGCAAACGTTTTTGGGAGCCACGTTAGACACTCAACTGACACAAGCATTCATCTCAAAAGAAAGGCAACAAAAGATTTGCAGCCTTGCACACCTATTGTGCTCAAAAAGTACGCTTCAGTCCGACAGTTAAAATCATTTCTGGGGATGATTTCTTCATGCATTCCTCTACTTCCCAACTGTCGTCTCAAGATGAGACCACTACAAGAGGAGCTCAGCCATCAATGGTTGCAGGTCTCAGGTTCCTTCAACGACCTCATTCGCATCACCTCCCGGATGAGAGAAGCCTTACGTTGGTGGACTCACAGAAAGAATGTAAAGAAAGGGTGCGCTTTCCTAGTAGAAGCTCCAAGTTTCACCATCACTACGGATGCATCTCTCGAAGGGTGGGGAGCACATCTTCAAGGGCTCACGGTCAGCGGCAAGTGGAACATCCAGCAACGAATGTGGCATATCAACCTTCTAGAATTGCTGGCCATCTTCCTAGCCCTAAAATCCTTTCGCACCATCATTCTGGGGGCATCAGTATTAATTCGGACAGACAACACAACAAGTATGCACTACTTGAAGAAACAAGGGGGAACAAGGTCTGCCCGACTCTCACAACAAGCCCAACAAATTTGGGACTGGGCGATTCGACACAGGATCAGCTTGTCAGCAATACATGTTCCCGGAGTTTCCAATGTCTTGGCAGATTCCCTCAGCAGATCAACAGTATCCAATCACGAGTGGGAGTTACATCAACCAACGTTGGATCGAGTATTTCAGTTGTGGGGTCGTCCCGATCTAGACCTGTTTGCGACCAGTCAGAACCGCAAATGCCCATTCTTTGCAAGTTGGCTTCCCCACAAAGGGTCACGCGGGAATGCCTTTTCGATGAACTGGTCACAGATCTATGCCTACCCTTTCCTCCGATACCGTTGGTTCCCAGGGTGCTCCGGAAGATGAAGAGGGAACCCTGTCGCCTAATCCTCATTGCTCCCAGGTGGCCTCGCCAGTTCTGGTTTACCGAACTCCTCCTTCTGTCGGAATGCGATCCCATTCAGTTTCAACCAATACCGAACCTTCTGTCCATCCAGAACGGACAGATCTGTCATCCGGACCCTCCATCCTTGAGATTAGCGGCCTGGCGCCTGAGCACTTTGAATTCGCTCATTTAGATATTCCTGCGGAATGCAAAGAAGTCTTAACCAATGCTCGAGCACCTTCCACTATTAAGACGTACAGGCTTAAATGGAGGAGGTTTTGCTTGTGGTGTCAAACTGCCGCCATTCATCCGATCCATGCAAAACCGGAGCAGATCCTACCATTCTTTTTACACTTGGCAAGATCAGGCCTGTCTCATTCGACTCTGAAGGTATTTCTAGCGGCTATTTCAAGATATCGGCAAGATGGTTCTAACTCTCTTTATTCAGCTAGGATCATTCAGCAATTCTTCAAAGGATTGTTTAGGATGTTTCCTCCTATCCGCCGCCCATCTCCATCCTGGCATCTGACCGTGGTGCTTGCTAGTCCTGGGCATAAAACTTTGCTACGCTCACGGAGCTTGCAAAGTTTGTGTTACTACACACTACGCAAATTGCACGTAGCAGAGTAAAAAACTCTGCTAATCAACGTAGCGTAGCAGCAGTATATTAAACACATACAAATGCTTTGTTAAAGCAATTTTCTATGCTAAAAAGCATATAAGAAATTCACAAAAGTGAACTTTGACAATGAAAATATCAAGCAATGAGAGAGGTGATGATTTTGGGTTCCCCTAACCTAGGGGAGGACCAAGCAGATGCCTTGAACACAAAAAGCATATCATGTGAACGATTCAGTGGTGGTCCTTCCTCCTAGGACCACCCCAAGCACAGTTATGGGCAAAAATACAATCCCAACCAAAGGCCCTGCAAAGCATTATGGGACGAGATTAGCTGTGAATATTATAGTGTCCAATATCAAAATAATTCTACAAAGAGCTGCAGTTCAACTAGTCGTTACTAGATGTCCCTCACGAGTCAATTGCAAAAGCATTGAAACCCTTTCATGAAGCTTTTGCATTTGACTCGTGAGGGACATCTAGTAACGACTAGTGGAACTGCAGCTCTTTGTAGAATTATTTTGATATTGGATACTATAATATTCACTGCCCACTGCTAATCTCGTCCCATAATGCTTTGCAGGGCCTTTGGTTGGGATTGTATTTTTGCCAATAACTGTGCTTGGGGTGGTCCTAAGAGGATGGGACCACCACTGAATCGTTCAAAGATGTGCTTTTGTTTTCAAGGCATCTGCTTGGTTCTCTCCTAGGTTAGGGAGGATACCAAAATCATCACCTCTCTCACTGCTTGTTAATTTATCAATTTCACTTTTGTGAAATGCTATATGCATTTTAGCATATAAAGATAGAGATATTTATTTTAACTTGCACTGTGCAAGATGCCTTTGGCAATTATTGTACAGTGCAGTCAAGCACACAGCCACGCACTATGCAATTTGCATAGCTACGTGTAGTTCAAAATATACTTCACGTAGCTACGTGAAGTGCTACTACGCAAACTACGCCCAGGACTAGTGCTTGCACAACTTATGCGACACCCCTTTGAACCTATTCATAGGGTGGATTTAAAGTTTCTTTCCTGGAAGGTGTCTCTGCTGTTAGCATTAACATCGGCTAGGAGAGTCAGTGACATTCAAGCCTTCACTATTAATCCGCCTTTTCTTCAATTCACTTCAAACTCGGTAGTGCTACGTACTAATCCCAGTTTTATGCCTAAAGTACCTTCAGACTTCCATCTCAACGAACCAATAATTTTAAAGACTTTCTTCCCTAAACCTCAATCAACTGCAGAAAGAACTTTGCATACGCTTGACATCAGAAGATGTCTCAAATTCTATTTACAAAGGACTTCTTCCATCCGTAAATCTGACCAGTTATTTGTGGCCTATGGGAAAATACGCCAGGGTCAACCAATATCCAAACAGACCATAGCTCGTTGGATTTCTGTTGCAATTTGTCTCTGCCATCAACAAGCAGGAAGATCATTACAAGCAAGGCCAAGAGCACACTCTACTAGAGCAATGTCTTCTTCTACGGCCTTGTTTGCTGGTGTGCCTCTCCATCAAATCTGTAGAGCTGCAACATGGTCCAGCACGCACACCTTTACCAAGCATTACTGTTTGGAAGCTGCCAGTAATGCAGACACATCGGTGGGACAAGCGGTTCTCCGTAATCTTTTTAGATAAGGTGAGCCTCTGTTCTACCCTCCACCTTTTTTCTTTTACTGCTTTCTTAGACTGATGTTACCTATGTTTAACATTGCTAGACATATAGGTATATATAGTTGGCTATATATATATATTTATTTATTCACATTTATATATGTTCATATTTGCATACGTTGGAACTTATAGGTATGAGGTTTCTTGTACATAGAACAATGTTACAAGTGCAATTTAACAGGCATTTTATGGATGTACTGCTTTGTACTCTGATTCAGGCATGTGAATCTATGGAAGATACCCCAATACTGGAGAAGAACAATAGTTAGTATCTTTCATAGATTCACATGCAACCCACCCACCTCCCCTCAGAGGCTCGTTATACTTTCTTGTCACTTGGTTCACTCTTGTGCGAGAAAATCTGAGAGCCTCAGCCTCTGAGGAGAGCATTCTAGAGGGTGCTGTCGCCTGATTGGCTGCAGTTTGGACCATTTATAATGACCTGGATAAGTCATAAATGTGGAAGTTTTTTCCCTGTAGTTTTATCTACTTCACTTCCTGGTTCTAGGTACTATATATATATATATACATTATGGTTATTATGTGCATAATTATTGCTTTTTATGTACCGTGGGACTCCCACTCCGACGACGGGGAATGATTCAGGCATGTGAATCTATGAAAGATACTAATACTGGAGAACCACAGATTACAGGTAAGTAACTATTGTTCTTATTGTGATTGTCAGACTGGACGCAATGAGACAGCAAGGAATAAACATAAAAAGGCAGTAGGGCACCCTGCAACGCACTGCACGTCTCATTCATGGGATGAAGACATATGATCACGTCTCCCCCATCCTGATGGAACTCCATTAGCTCCTCTTGTTGGTCCGCTCCATCATCGAAACCATAGGGAATCATAACCGGGAGGTTCAACTGTGGGGCGTGGCTGGGGTGTTTTTTGACAGAATCCTTCTTCTAGGCATCTTCAAAATCAGGCCCACAGTCACCTTTCAACAAACGATTCAATTTTGGAAAAGCGTATGTTTTATAAATAAAATTCACCTTATTAATTTATGATAACAAGCATGCTTGTTTAATTATTTTTTTCTACCAATTCAATCTAGAACAACTTCTGATAGCTGGGACTGGTTTAGTCATTCTGCCCCCCAAAAAATCTTGCAGTCTGTCAGGTTTGGGGCAGATGGCAAACGTTGGTGGGAAGTAGATGACATTCTGCCTCCACGCATAGCATGCCAAGGGTTGTTAGTCCATAAGACGAGGTATGGCACTAGGTGTAGCCAATATAAGGCTTTAAATTGCCTTTTTATGTCTGGTTCAAGACAGGTTTAGCTCTGGGCCACAACTTTTGACATTCAGCAAAAATATATATATATTTAAGGCTCACTTATTGTCAGTGTCATTGAAAGATGTAGTATTTTCACTGTATAGAAGCTTATCATATATTGCCGAGGAGATATATACGCCCACTAGGGGGTGTTTCCATTGCAATGCATAGACTGTGGCGACCTTACACTGCAATGAAAGCCAATTACTATCAATGAAGGACAGTTCGGAATTGCATTTATCTGGCTGAAAAGTCTGAAACCAGTGCCATCCACCAGCACAGAACCCTGCGACCCTAGAAGTCTCAGGGTAAAGTATATGTCCAGAGCACCTAGTCACAAACAGATCTCTGGAGTACAGACTACAAAGAATCCATGTGGACGGAATAGATGTAAAATGAGAAGAAGTGATTCATAGGTACCCAGAGGTGCTGAATGTAGGTCCTCTCTATACAGGTTCGACATATCGAGGCCAGATCCTGCTTTCCCCACTTCACCAAATTGTGTGACCCTGGGCCAAGACCTCCTTATCTCTCTGCCTTTCAATCAGTTTCCTTATCTGCCAAGTGTTAGAGCATTTACAAACAACCTTACATTAAATATTAAACATTATCTGAGGCAAGAATTGCCAAAGCTAATAGGCCTGCATCTTTTAAACGTTAAGGGCTTCTTGATTGACTGGCTTGTATGTGAGTATGGATGAGGGAGTGAATGAGAGTACGAGTCAACAATGCATCAGGGATCATTTTTATTCCACAGCAGTTCTCACGCTCAAAAGCACTTGTGTCACTGGATGGAGTAAAAATATTCAAACGTCCCAACACCCTAGAATAGAAAAAGAGTTTCAGTCGGCTTCAAAATAGTTTGAAAAACATACGGATTGAGTGACAGGGTCGTGACACACAAGCAGCCGTGAATTGTGTGTCTGAGAGGAAAGTGTGCACCAACCTTAATGCTGCAGTACACAGGTTATAAAGTTATCCCTCAACGTGTGGAGACATTAGAACTGAGACAACCGCCCTCACCCCAGACGACAAGAATGAAACTCATTTAATCTTTCTAAGAGGGACCAAGCTCCCCCAATCACAGAACATTTTGCAGTTCAAGTCAATGCCCCACTTGCTCAGAACTCTTTGTCTGAAGGGCTAGCGCGCTGAAGTAACCGCAGTCACAATTAGCACCCTACCAAACATCAAAATAAATACTTTTTTCTACAAAATCACCAAAATGAATAGCACAAAATAGTTATGTTTGCTGACAGACTCTGTAAAGTGATCAAGGATTGAATGTGCATTGACTAGGAAGTGCTCTCTTGCCTGCAGAAACAGACATTCTTAACACAGAGGCCAAGTAGACATAGGGACTGAATTGCAGAATCCGCACTTTAGCAGGCAGCCACTGTTAGTATGCCAATGGATGACTAGTTTTCAGTCTTCATCACTGGTCCACAGCCCTACGTAGGAAGTCTGTGCTGAGAGGTTAATGATGGAATGGAATGAAGGTGAGTCCCACACTCTTCAGCAGGCAGTTGTGCCCTAGCTGCAGTTTCAGGAGAGATGTGAAGGATCGAATGTGTAAGGAGATGAGTCACAAGACACCTTCAGACATGCACCACCTAAAACCCCATGCTGGCAAGTGGCGTCAACAAATAGTCCAGGGATAGAATAGGCTTGCAGACTGCCCAAAACAATCCCATATATCTGTGCAGGCCGTCTCAATAGAGTCCCTATAATGAATGGGAATGGAGGTGATTTTATCTCACTTCAGCAGACAGTGTTATCAGAGACGCCAGGGAATGAATGGGCATACAGACTATATTTTCTGCTGGCCTGCTCGCTTGGACTTGTGGAACACTGAGCTGCAGTGTGAGGAAACGTACTTAGTTGAAAAGCTGTAAACAGGGCCGGCGCTAGGCATGGGCAGTGTGGGCAGCTGCCCAGGGCCTCGCACTCAGCCCCCAACATGGGGCCCGCACCAGTGCAACACACCACAGGCCCTCTTGTACCCCAGCCGATCCAACTGAAAGAAAGGCGTCTCCTTGCAATTGGGTCCATGGGAGAGGGCCCCCTCCTTGAGCCTCTCAAGGATGGTGAGGGGAGGCCTAGGGGAGGGAGACACTTCCTCTTGTCCCAGTTGCAAGGAGACACATTTTGCAGGTTTGTCCTGCAATTAGGCTCCTGCCCGGCTGCCCATTCAGAGACACTGTGAGGATATATCTACATGAGCAGATATGCCCCTGTAATGTCTAGTTCTATTACTAGATATTGCAAGTGAGCAGGGAAGCCATCTTAAGGTATGTAATGGCCATTGAAGACACACAATTGATGGACGGAATGCAGAACAAATCAAAACATTCACCCCCAGTCAAGAGATCTGGGTTAAATCCATCATTCTTCTGCTCACCATGCCACCCCAGTTTAGAACTGGCCATATGCAAATCAGTCTTGACCCTGTGCCTCATGGGAACAGTCCAGCCCGAACTGCCAAGCCAGGTCCTCCCTGGACCGGAAACAAGCATCCTAGGACCGGTTTCGGGATTTCACCCCTCTTCAGCCAGGATAGCTTGATTCCAGTGGCACAGTGAGCCCAGGACCCACGTCTGGGCATACCTGGCGCACTTAGGGCGAGAAAGCAAAAGACACACAATTGATGGACGGAATGCAGAACAAATCAAAACATTCACCCCCAGTCAAGAGATCTGGGTTAAATCCATCATTCTTTTGCTCACCATGCCACCCCAGTTTAGTGCAAAGTCAGACGACAGCCTGCACCACAAAAGGGAGCCCAGCCCACAGCCACACCTGAAGGACAACAGACGCCATGGAGCCACTGAACATTCGGGCCGGACACCCAAGAGGGCCCCAACACCCACCGCCACCCCCCCCCAGGACCACCCCTCCCCGGGCACCCACCCCTCCCCGGCCAAAGACATGCCACATCAACTACACAGAATCATGTACCAAATAATCCGCCTGATGTTGCACAATCACTTTTTGTGACATGCACGTGTCGTCAACAAAATGAGCATCACACATACACCTCCGATGCAACAATTGAACATTTATTCAAAGAAACACAGAACAGAAATGAAGACACATGGCCGTTCCCCTCGGGACACAGCCTGCAAGACAAAAATCATGATGAGAAGGTGTGTTTTGCGCACATCAAAGGACAGAGAGAGAGCGAAGGAGAGAGAGAGAGAAAGAGAGGGAGCGAGAGAAAGACGGACAGAGAGGGGGAGCGAGAGAAAGACGGACAGAGAGGGGGAGCGAGAGAAAGACGGACAGAGAGGGGGAGCGAGAGAGAGACAACAGAAGAGACGGACAGGGAGAGAGAGTGCCGACAATGCACACCCAGGCCACACTGCTCACCCGCTGCCACCGGTGTGTCTCCAACCACGTGCCGGTATGTAGTGCAGTTCACCAGGTCACACATCTGAAACAGATCCGTCATCTGAAACAGATTCCAGATACTGTGACAGACTGAGCTCGTCCCAGGTGAAACGCGTGGACAATGGCGATTGGTGGACCGCTACACCCCCCTCTCTCCCTCTTCTTCCCCCACGACAGGATGATTGGACTACCAATCCCAGAAACCCCTTCACCCCCAAGGACCATCAGGAGGAAGACGTCTCCGATTGGGAAATCCGGATTGACGAGACTCCGCCCACTGACGTCACCAACTACGACGCCTTAAGGAAGTGGGATTCCCGGAAAGAGGTGTGTTGCTACACCGGCGAGAGAGACGAGACGAGTGAAGAGAGGACAGCATACTACGGAGGAGTTGTAGAGGCGAGAAAGGAGGGAGATCGGGTGACCATGTCACCAGGAGCCCCGGCGGAGCCAGGAGGCCAACGACCCGGCGATTCGCCCAGCCACGCTCCAGGAGGAGCGTGGCTTGTACAGGTACGCAAGCGCTTCACGGGTTGGCTTGGGAGGGGGAAGAGTGTACCCCCATAGCCTTTGACGTCCCGTTCACTTCATTATCCTTCACTATCAATTTCGGCACCTTCACACAATCACTTGCTGCCCCGAAATAGGAGTGTGTCACGTGTGCTGTGGAGTTCCCTCACCTCCCCTTTCCCTTTGGGCATAAAAAGGTAACGACACCTCATATCTGCCTTTCTTTCTTTGTATTCCCCGCCGCATGGAGAGGGAATCCCTGGGAACCCGACGCCAGACTCGGAGGGAGCAGATCAGGAGGGAGACGGCGAGGGACCGGACGACCATCCAACAAGACTTCGCCTCCCCGTATACACCAGAAAGACTGACTACGAGGAGGAGACATGTATTACGTGCAATAAAGCCCTCTTTACCACAGCCTAGTGTCCGTTCAGATCCTTTGCCCATGCAACAACTGGTGTCAGAAGTGGGATCCTCTATAGAAGCCATCAGTAACCCCATGATGGACGCCCTCGTTCAACACCTGGTAAAGGGGCAAGAAAGACTGGAATGGGCCGTAGAGCGGCAAACGACATCGGCGCAGGCGGACAGGGATGTCTTTAAGGATTCCTTCGCTGCCCAGATGGACGGACTGCAACGAGTATTAGGAGCACCACCGGTACCCGTCCCTGGAGAAGTCTGTAGCATGCCCCATGGACCCTCCGGCATAGCTTTGCAAAAATATGTCCCCGGCGAAAATCCCGACGCATTCTTGTTAAATTTCGAACGTGCGGCAAGAGCCTGCGCTTGGCCGGAAGATAGATGGCCCTTCTTCCTAGCGCCCCTGTTGACGGGAGAGGCCCAGTCAGCGTACCAGGTGGCCAACACCACTGGCGACACCCCCTACCAAGATATCAAGGAAGTGATCTTAGACCATCTCGGATTGGATGCAGAAGCTTACCGCGTGCGTTTCCGGAAGGAGCGAGGACAGCCCGGAGAGAACCCCAAAACCCTATACTTTCGCCTGAAAATGGCAGCGGACAAATGGTTAAAGCCGCAGACCAGTACCAAGGAAGAAATTATGAACAGAGTGTATCTCGAACAGTTCCTGGAGGCGTTGCCATATGGCACTCAGAGGTGGCTGAAGCAGCATCCCCACCTCACCCCGGAAGAAGCGGTGGAAATGGCCACGACCTTCTCAAGGGCCCAACCGCGTATGTCGCAGTGGGAGAGCGACAGGCCAAGCAAGACCATCTCCGCGAAAGGCAAGAAGAAACCACGCCCACTGATGGATACTCTCCGACCCAAGACCACCAAAATTGAGATACCCTCGTTCCGCGGGCCCCAGTGCTTCGAGTGTGGTGACTGGGGTCACATAGCGCGGATGTGCCCCAAGAAAAGAATATCGGACGAACCCATGGAAGTGGGTTATGTTCCCAGATCGATACTCTACACCGCTGAAATGGGTCCAGCATTCCATGTAAGTGTACACGTGAATGGAAGGAGGGTAAAAGCTTTGTTAGACTCAGGGGGGCAGATTTACAAGCCCCCTGCGCCACCAGTACGTCACTATTTGTGACGTACTGGTGGCGCAGGGGGCTGCTCCATATTTACAAGGAGAGGAAAAGCCACCCTGCGTGACTTTTCCTCTCCTTGTAAATACGGCCCCTTCACACGCAGCACTTTGCGGTGAAGGGGCGTTCCATGGGTGTTGCTGTGGGTGTTCCCACGCAACACTCATGGAACAAGACACATCTCCAGAATTACGAGAAATCGTAACTCTGGAGATGCATCTGAAAGCTACGCCACCCTAGAGGTGGCGTAGCGGCAGCACCGAGGAGAAATGTTTTCATTTCTCCTCGTTTTCCTCTTTCAATGCGTGCTGCATTCTGCAGCACGCATTGAAGAGGAAAATGGTTGTAGTGATTGTTTTGTGCAGGAAGGTTCCCCTTCCTGCACAAAATCAATCTCCCCACGACGCAGAGCATCCTTGCACCATGGTGCAAGGGTGCCTGCGCCGGCGTATGGCTGCAGTTTGTGCGCCAGCGCAGGGGAAGCACAAGGATGCGACATATTCTTGTAAATATGTCGCATCCCTGTGCTTTCCAAACTAACGCAGCATGGCGCAGCAAAATGACTTGCTGCGCCGTGCTGCGTTAGTTTATTGTAAATCTGCCCCAGGGAGTAAACAATCTGTAGTACACAAGTCCCTCGTTGAACGATCCCAGTATGTTCCGGACGCTGTGGTCCACATTAAATGTGTACACGGCGATATAAAGCCATATCCCTTAGCTTTTATTTCCCTCACTCCCCCCCAGGGACCATCTTGCACAGTACGGGTTGGGGCACTGGAAGGACTCCCCGAAGAACTCATACTGGGAACAGACAATCCTGACTTCCTACAGCTGTTTACCCATACCATCAGAAAAGGAGCCGGTAGACCCAAAAGCCCCGGACGCCACTCCCAGTTATTCCCCGCCCTGACTACCCCCGAGCCTTGGCTTCTAGACAAAAGCTTCAGGTTTGCACAGACCAACGACCCCACCCTACACAACGCCTGGGAAGCAGCTCATACGACCCAGGATGCCCCTTCACCTGTCTATCCCCGTTTCCTCATAAAAAACGATATGCTGTATAGAAAAGGCAGTCCTGAAGATCCGGAACAACTACTGGTACCGACAAGTTTTAGGGAGCAGATACTATTTTTCTCCCACTCCCACCTCACAGCGGGTCATACCGGTGCAGAGAAGACGACCCAGAACGTGCTCCGGCATTTTTATTGGCCGGGAATATACAAGGACATCAAGCTACACTGTCAGACTTGTGAGGAGTGCCAGAGGAAAAACATGCAGCGACCTCCGGCGGTTCCGTTACAACCACTGCTGATCGTTGGGAACCCATTCGAACAGGTTGGAATGGACCTGATCGGACCTCTGCCCCAGACACGGAAAGGAAACCGGTATGCCTTGGTGGTTGTAGATTATGCCACCAGGTTTCCCGAGGCATTCCCCCTCAAAGCCCCTACCTCAGCAGCGATAGCAGACAGACTGGTAGAGCTCTTTTCGAGGGTTGGGTTCCCGAGAGAGATCCTGACGGATCAAGGTACTCCCTTCGTCTCGCGCTTGATGAAGGAAGTCTGCAGCGTGTTGGACCTCCATCATATACGGACCTCGGTGTATCACCCTCAAACCGATGGCCTCGTGGAAAGATACAACCGAACCATCAAGACCACCCTGAAGAAGATGCTAGCCGTCGAGGGTAAGGAATGTGATCGCCTTCTACCCCTAGCGCTTTATGTAATCCGGGCCCAGGTCCAAAGCAGTTTGGGTTGTTCGTCTTTTGAACTCCTGTATGGGCGACAACCCCGGTCATTCCTGGAGATGACAAAGGAAGCATGGGAGCAAGAACTTGAGGAGGAGAACAGGGGGACGCTAGAATACACCCAGCAATTGAAATCCAAAATCTGGAAGTTGAGAGACCTGGCTTACGCCCATCTCGAAAGCAGTCCAAAGCGACAAAAAGCAAACTACGACCGGGGGAAGAGGTGGCGAAGACTGTCTATAGGAGATTGGGCCCTGGTTCTTCTTCCCTCCTCAACCAGGAAATTCCAGTCAGGATGGCAGGGACCCTACAAAGTAGTGGGGGTTATAGGAAAAACGACCTACTGACTACAAGTCACCCCTCGCAGGCAACAAACCTTCCACATAAACCTCCTAAAAAAATGGTTGGGACCCCCTCCAACAGACGCCCATCTGACTATACCCTCGCCAATTGACGACGAGAACACCCTAGACCGACTCGTGATCAACGAGAACATCTCAGTCGAACAAAGAACGACACTCATGAAAACCTTGAGCCCTTTTTCGCCGATATTTTCGGACCTACCGGGTAGAACTACCCTAGCTGAACACCATATACACACTCCACCCGGAAAAATCATAAAGCAGAAGCCTTACCGAATACCTGCGGCAAAACGAGCAGCCGTTAAAAGGGAAGTCCAGACTATGCTACAGCTCGGTGTCATACGACCCTCTACCAGCGACTGGTCCTCGCCAATAGTCATGGTGCCTAAACCAGACGGATCGACGAGGTTCTGTATGGACTTCAGAGCCCTGAATGCTATCTCGGCGGTCGATGCTTACCCCATCCCAAGAATCGACGAGTTAATCGAGAAATTAGGGGAAGCACGATACATAACAACGCTCGATTTAACCAAGGGCTATTGGCAGGTGCCTCTCAGAGAAGAAGACCAAAAAAAGACAGCGTTCGCTACGGCAGAAGGCCTCTACGAGTTTAACGTCCTCCCCTTCAGCTTACATGGGGCGCCGGCCACATTCCAGAGGCTCATGAACACAGTGCTCCACAACCATTCTTCCTATTGTTCGGCCTATCTGGACGACATAGTGATTTTCAGCAAGACATGGGAAGAACACCTCGTCCACATGCGGATCGTGTTGAGCGCCTTGGAACAAGCGGGGCTCCACGTGAACGCAAATAAATCCAGAGCAGCATATCGAAAAGTGAAGTACCTGGGGTATGTGCTAGGACTGGGTCTGATAAGTCCCCAGACCGAAAAAGTAAGAGCGATAGCTGAAACCCCCTTTCCCCAGAACAAAAGAGACCTCCGCACCTTCCTGGGTTTGATTGGATATTACAGGCGGTTCATTCCCCAGTTTTCCGAAATCGCCACTCCCCTCACGGATGTCCTGCGCAAAAACAGCAGCCTGCACCAGTTTCAACATCCCAGCAAGGATATGCAGGAGGCGTTTCAAATCCTTAAGGGAATCATCACCACCAGCCCCGTATTAGCCTCCCCAGACTTTAGCAAAACCTTCATACTACATACTGACGCCTCAAACCATGGTGTGGGTGCCGTATTGTCACAGGTATCGGAGGAGGGGATAGAACATCCTATACTGTACATTAGCCGCAAGCTCTTTCCCCGAGAGACCAAGTACCCAACCATAGAGAGGGAGTGTTTAGCGGTTAAATGGGCAGTTGACAAGTTACAATATTACTTGGAAGGGCGTCCATTCACGTTGTACACGGACCATGCTCCCTTGCAGTGGATGTGTAAGAACAAGTCGCAGAACCCTAGAGTCCTGCGCTGGTTCTTAACACTTCAGCCCTTTTCCTTTGAAGTCCGCCACCGTAAAGGAAAAGACAATGGGAGTGCGGATTATCTGTCCCGGGTGTTTCCTCTCCCCGATCGGGAGAATCCGGGGGAGGAGGTGTGTGACAGACTGAGCTCGTCCCAGGTGAAACGCGTGGACAATGGCGATTGGTGGACCGCTACACCCCTCTCTCTCCCTCTTCTTCCCCCACGACAGGACGATTGGACTACCAATCCCAGAAACCCCTTCACCCGCAAGGACCATCAGGAGGAAGACGTCTCCGATTGGGGAATCCAGATTGACGAGACTCCGCCCACTGACGTCACCAACTACGACGCCTTAAGGAAGTGGGATTCCCGGAAAGAGGTGTGTCGCTACACCGGCGAGAGGGACGAGACGAGTGAAGAGAGAAAAGCATACTACGGAGGAGTTGTAGAGGCGAGAAAGGAGGGAGATCGGGTGACCGTGTCACCAGGAGCCCCGGCGGAGCCAGGAGGCCAACGACCCGGCGATTCGCCCAGCCACGCTCCAGGAGGAGCGTGGCTTGTACAGGTACGCAAGCACTTCACGGGTTGGCTTGGGAGGGGGAAGAGTGTACCCCCGTAGCCTTTGACGTCCCGTTCACTTCATTATCCTTCACTATCAATTTCGGCACCTTCACACAATCACTTGCTGCCCCGAAATAGGAGTGTGTCACGTGTGCTGTGGAGTTCCCTCACCTCGCCTTTCCCTTTGGGCATAAAAAGGTAACGACACCTCATATCTGCCTTTCTTTCTTTGTGTTCCCCGCCGCATGGAGAGGAATCCCTGGGAACCCGACGCCAGACTCGGAGGGAGCAGATCAGGAGGGAGACGGCGAGGGACCGGACGACCATCCAACAAGACTTCGCCTCCCCGTATACACCAGAAAGACTGACTACGAGGAGGAGACATGTATTACGTGCAATAAAGCCCTCTTTACCACAGCCTAGTGTCCGTTCAGATCCTTTGCCCACGCAACAGATACATGAATGGCAAAGTACATACATTTGCACAAGACATCATCGCCTGTCCGCCCCTGCGCACCCAGGCAGATGCACACCAGCCCCTCCAGCCGCCCAGCGGTGCATGCCCGCCCATGCGCACCCAGGCCTCACTGCTCACCTTCCACCCTTGGCGTGTAGCAAAGAGGGCCCACCATGTGCCGCTGCAAGCCACATGCCTGGGGCCCGCGGACATGGCACCCTCCACATCATGCAGCCCCGCTCCGCAGGCCACCAGGTCTCACATTTGTTCCGGAGTCTTGATTTCGCCATGGGAGAGGACATACCAGTGCACCCGGCCTCATCGCAGGCTGCACACCCGCTCAGCCCCTGAGGTGCCACTAACTCTGTGATCCGGGATGCGATGCCATGTGGCGGTAGGCCCGCGCTGCCGGCTGGCTCTGGCCTACACTGCGGTCCAGCAGGGCACACAAATCCTGAGCAGTCCGGACCGCCGGGTCTGGGCATCATCGCAGGCTGCACACCCGCTCAGCACTTAAGGTGCCCCTACCTCAGTGCACCCAAAGTCACCGTCCCATGGCGGTGTGCCTGTGCCTGCCGCAATGTATCCAGTGCCACCAAGTCTGCGCACCAAAGTCATGGACCCTGTATGATTGGGTATCGTGTTGCGGACGCCATCATGTCGCCTCCGGTCCTGGGGAATGTGATGTTGCAGGGCCCGAGGCCCTCATGCCTACATTGACACCACACGGATGCAGCCAGATAGAGAGTGAAAATGGCGTCGAGCACGTGCGCACGGCCCTTTTCATTGGCAGGGTCACATGTCCTGTGACGTGTGTGCTGGATGGGTGTGGTGTGGGTGTAAACCAGCCGTGAGGGAGTGGCTGTGGCATGCTGACAACTAGACCTGTGAGCAGCAGATCACTACAGGGAAGACATGGGACATGTAGCGTTGCCGTCCCCCCCTGTGAGCGTAAGTGGAGTGGGCTGGCCTGGCGTATGCCAGTCCAGCGTAAGGGTTTGTAAATGACCCCGGGGCCCTGGGCGAGGTTCCGTACTGGGCTGGACAAGGAAGTAACTCATGCGTGTGTCCCTGTTGTTGTGTCAGCGCCACCTGGAACGCATTTGGCAATGTGTCACCCTGTGACCCCTGTTCTACGACATGAGCCACATGGACGTGAGAGGAGTCCAGTGAGCCTACATTCATCCATACTTCCACACTTGAAAGACCATAGACATGACACATCTGTGTGAATATGAATGTTTAATGCCCATACAGTGGAGTGTTGCATCTGGCGCAGTACAGGGCCATGCAGACCCCACATGACGATGTTGGCCCGTGGATGGCCAGCCAGGGTCCTTCAGGGAATGACAAGTCCAAAGGAAGAGGACGAGTTCAGTCCGCAGTCTGATTGCTGTGTCATTGGAGATCAAACAGCATATGGCAGTCCATGTCGAGGTCCAAGGTGAGTGTCATAGAGTGTATCGGGGGACAGTGAAAGGTGATGATGCAGAGGGCAGTACCAAGCTGAAGCCGGCCCTATGGCGGAGATGCATGCTACCTCTTCCTTATGACCATGAGGCCAGAGTCATCCGCATCTTTGTCCTCTGCTGTTGCATGTGCCTCACGTGTAGGTGGTGGTGTTCTGTCTCCAGCACTGTGTGGCAGTGACACATCAGTGGCCGGAGGTGGAAGGTCTGCCGCACTGTGTGGCACTGACACTTCAGGGGGCGGAGGTGTGGATGGAGTGGTAGCAGCAGCATACGTCAGCGCCAGGCCTTGTGGCAGCAATGCCATGAGGATGGTCCTGAGGTCATTGAGGAACCCAGCTACCTCTCGCTGGTGTGCAGCCGTGGCAGCCGCTCGTTCCGCATTCACCCGCTCCATGGTCTCCATTACCCTCCGCATGTTTCCCAACTCCCGTGTGACATCGCTAGAGCCACTCTGACTGGACAGTTGTTCTATTCTCTGAGTCAGGGCTCCAGCGATGTCAGCCATGGTCCGTTGGAGGGCATGGAGCAGACTGTGGGTGTCCATTAGGGACCGTGAGTGGTCCCTGATGGGACTTAGACTCCCACGTATGGCATCTAGTTTGTCTGCCATGCGGTTGAAGCCCACACACACCTGTTCAGCCAGATTCTCCTGGCACCCCAAAACACGGCGTTGGAAGCCCATGTGTTCTTCGTGGAGGTCCTGGGAGGCAGCCGTGGTAGTGGGTGCTGCCTGCTGTGTGGTCTGTGCAGGGGGTGGGGTCTCCTCGTAGCAGCTGGGCTGCCCAGCTCCTGGAAGTGGGCTGCGTAAGCTGTCCACGAGCAGTTGGAGGGCGTCAGAGTCGAAGCTGTGCTGGTCCTCTTCGTCATCAGAGTAGAGAGGGTCAGGCTGCTCTGCAGGAGGTGTTGATTCTCCCTATGCAATGTGAAGGGGAGATGCAGTTTCACAATGTGTCCACATGTATGTTGTCGCATTGTACATGTTTTCATACAGACAGCATGACTGGGTACATTGTGTCTGTTTGGGAGGAGCTGCCTATTTGATGGGGGACAGTGGACATTTCGACAACAGACGTGTGTGTGTTTGTACTTGTACATTATCAACTCACATTTCCCTGCAATGCCATATGTGATTGGCCAGTGTCTGCACCCAAGCAGCACCAGTCGTGTACTGTGTTCTGATGTAGGTGTTTTGCGGATTGTGTCACATGGTTGTCAATGTTGATGTGCTCTGCATGTGATGTGTGTGTGCTGCATTTTGGGGGAGTCGCCCCTGCAGCTCTGATTTTGCTGCCCCTTATCCCTTTCATGCGGTGTGCCTTTGACTTCTGTGCTTGTACAGTGCTGACATGTTGCATACTTGGGTACATTGGTCTCTTGGTGGGAGTTGGTGGTCTGGGGCATGGTTTGTCCGCAGATGTGCTGTACTTAATTGTGCATGTGTGCCATTGTGCCCATCTCCCCCGTCCCCCAGGCCCTGGTCGTTACTCACCCTGTTGCTGTTGTGTCCGGTACTGTTGAGCAGTGTCCGGGCCCCCAACTCCTGCCACCGTCTCCCCACGGATGACTGTGGAGACCATTTCCTCCATGTCGTCCAGCTCCTCCTGTGGCGCTGGGCTCCCACCTCTAGTCTGCATTGCTGCCTTCCGGTTGTTGGCGAGTTTCAGCTTGGTTTTGCGCTTGACATCATTCCAGCGCCTCATGAGCTCTTCCATTGTCCTCCTCAGCACTCCGACTGCATTCACCTTGTCCACGATGGTCTGCCATAGTCCATTTTTTGTTGCCAATGACACAGTGGAGGTGACGAACAGTTGTTGATGGTGTTCTACCACTTCCGTTATCAGGATCCTGTTTTCCTGCGGACTGAACCACTTCTTCCTACTCTTCTTGTCTTTGCCCTTCCCTGACCCCGATGTCCCAGGCTGGTCCTCCGTGGGGCTTGTGGGCTTCTGGTTCTCCTCTGTACTTGCTCCGGCAACGTCCATTGTGCTTCGCATTTGTTTGGCATTTGTTTGTCTGTTTTTTTTCTACTTTTATGGTGATTGTTCCCGCCTGACACGTGTGAATTGCAGGCCTGTAGCTGGTTTTCGCAGATTTATGTATCGCGATTGGCCTCATCGCATCATTTTTTGCGTTGGTGTTTCGCATTTTTGCGGCGTGGCGTTGATTTTAATGCGGTTAGTTGATGCGTTATCTGGAGACTATCGCATGGTACCGCCGTGTTGTGAATACTTGGTTAACACGGCGTAAATTTCCCGCGGTAGACTGCGATGTTGGAGGTTGCGTTAAGTAACTTTTGCGATGGTTATCACACGTTCTTGTGAATATCCCCCTTAAAGTGTTATTTTTGTACAGCGAGTAGTTTGAACTCGCATATCTGAAGGGCGTTCATACACAAAATGTTACATAATAAACAAGCTAGGTGTGTTCAAATAAATAAAAAATAAACTGGTAGTACGGGAAGCAAATAGTCGGGAGGAGTACAATCTCTACAAAGCAATCCTAAAAAATTGAACAATTTCCAAACACAAACAATGAAGAAAGAAAAGCGTTCCTGTTTTTGTACACTAGAATATCTGTAACAGTCTATAAATGCAGATACACCCGGACCAGGCAAAGAGATCTGCACTTGGTATCGTTCTGTGTTTGATGTGCAAAGCTGCGAAAGTCCAGACGTGGAAGCTGCACAAACGCACAGTTCTAATGTTTCTGTCAATCGACGAGGAACACTCCAGATGAATAAAACAGACCTGCAGTTCTTGACCCCTGGCCTGGGAGTAAAAAGTCATTTATGTTCTTGCATCTGGTAAGAAATGGATACTAATAACTTGTAATTAAATATTGTTCCTCTGAGCAAATGAATTTGGAGAGCAGGAAGGAGCCGACGGTTCGTCATTGACTAGAATTTAAAATTGAGCAATGGGTGGCGAGCCTGCGCCTGGCGTTGAGGCAAAGGCAGGGTAAATTAAAGCTTTTCCAGGGTATGTTTTTCTATGGTGCTTGCCCAGCTGCAGTCCATGCAGGTAAGAGAGCTGGGGTGGTGAGGCCGAGTGGGAGGAGGATTTCGACAGACTTCGAATAGGGAAAATTAATTATTTATTAAATTTTCACTTGTGGTCGTCTGTCAAATCCCCCCCCCCCAACCTGACCCCACCGCTCTTACTTGCACGGGCCATGGCTCTGCTTGCCGTGAAGCTACGCTAGGTCCCCGTTCAATACATGATAGCTGTGGTCCCCCCCCAAAAACAGACAGAGAACAAGTAATCGGCTCAGCATTCGTGGTTGCATATACAAGCAGTGCAGGCATGATTCCATACACCTTCAAGCCATCACTGGCAATATTTGGCGCTTTCTACATATTAATAAAAGCCAAATGAAAAAAATCAAAATAGAAGAGCGTAATAACGTGGATGTTGCATCCCACTGATGCACCTCTCGCATCTTGTTCACAATTTCGAACATTATGTGCCTAGCTATTAAACACGCTCCCTTTCACCAAAAATAGCGAAAATGAGGCGCTCAATATGCGCTATGATTGCAGGGGCAGCAACCCAAGCTCATCAGCACGTGTTGAGTGCTTGGTGTTTTACTTGTCTAGCGCGCAATGGTTGAAGGGTGCAGAGACTCGCAATTGGTTCCTTTTATCGCCACTGAGAGGGAGGAAAACCCACTTCAGAGCGGCCCTTCTCGGCGTGCCGAGAGCGATGCCACACCAAAGGAATCCCTCAGGGCGGCCCTCCCCCTACTGTGATTGGGGATTAGATTAATGATGATGCTCGCAGCTGTTAGGTCGAGGTGGTAAACACTTTCTCTGCTGATTCTGCATGGAAAGTGATGATAAATTAAACTATAGAAATGCTCAGAACTGTAAACAGAGCCGGGGTGGGGTTTTGCCGATTCCTTGAGTTATTTAGTGCGCGTCACACAGAAAGAAGCAGAGTAAACTTCACTAGCAGAGGCTGCAAGGTTACAGTGACATGCTGGCCACTTATCAGAAAACAATATTTGCTAAAACATTAAGTGTACCATGTAGGAAGGTAGGATCCTTCTGCATGGTTACCCCCATTTTTTGCCTGGTGTTGCTATGTTTTACTGACTAGTCTGACTGGGACCCCAGTCACTGTGCTTCTCCCTAAATTGGACATGGTGAGTACTTGGGTACCCTCCTGATTAGCTACTTGTGTACCCTTGTAAGTCCCTAGCATATGGTACTAAGGTACCCAGGGCATAGGTACACCAGGGGTCTTCCATGGACTGAAGCATGTATTATGCCACCCATGAGAGACCACTCAAATTGTGACTGCCGGCCTGCTAGTGCAGCCTGTATAAGCTGGTGCTAGCACCACTTACGACAGATATAAGTTTCCTTATATCTGAGGTCACTGCACTTAAAACCTATAAGTCACCCCTAAGGCAGGCCTTTCAATCCTGAAGGCAGGGTGCTTGGTTCTAAGTGTGAGGGTGCCCCTGCATGAGCAGGACACCCCTCCAACCTTTGGAGTCCATTGTCCCGGGTTGTAAGTGCATCAGCCATTAAGATAAATAGAGTGGCCATGCGTCATTATGCAATGACCATCTCTAAACTGGCTGTAACGAACCCTGTTGTGTTTAGTATTAAACATGTTGGAATCATGCCCCCAAAACGTACACTGTAAAGCTCCTCCGGGAGGCCCTCAGTGCTTCCTGTGCCAGTCTTCTAGACCTGGACAGCAAACTATGACTGCTGCTGACCAGAGACACGATTCTGCCCTCCTGATGCTGAGCCAATATCAAGGAGGGGAAGGCCAGACAATAGGTTTCCTGTCACAAGGGGGTGTGACCACCTCCCAGACAGGACTTAGTGTATTGGGACAGGGTGGGGGCACTTGCCAGTGCCACTAGACTGCTTTGAAGGGCATATATGTTGCCCTCCTTTGAAGGAAGTGGCCCAACTAGGGTCACCCGGGTCCCTCTCGACCTCCTCTTGCCTTCCAGTAATGAAGAGTCGATGATGCAGTAGAGAATGCAAGCAAACTAGTTTATTCACAAGATACACTGCAGTGGAGTCCAGTCTGACCAGCCTCCTTTGATGGCTGACGAGGGACTGACTCTAACAATCATAAAGTTACATTATGTAGGTTGCGGAGCCCACAAAGACCCACCTACTATGGAAAAGTACTGGTAGCTGTCGTAATACAATGGGGGCACAGAACATTAGTTTCCATTCCGCAGCCTGGTACAAGCTATCTACTATCCAAGGTCGTCTGGCCCATCCTCCCTTCTAGACAGGTGGGAGAAGGCCTCTATGTAACAGAAAAGGCATGCGTTAATGAGCAAGTTTCAGCATTGGAGAAACAAAACTTACCAAGGATCATTTCTCGTAAATGAGCAAATAACAGTTTCGATTGAAATATAAAATGGCGTCTTTGAAGTCTAAAATGGCGGCACAGATGTCAACCTAACTAATGCAGCTTCTGCATTTACTGATTGCGTGTACACACAATATACAAGTATAATGTATTAGCCATATAAATGCTAACATAATTTTTGGTAAGACACGAATAAAATGGCAATGTTACGTTTTAATTCTATCACCTGCAAACTCCGGTTGAAACCAGTTCAGGGAGCCGTTGACTCCCGCTCTGGCGCAAAACTGGACAAAGGACTTTGGAGTATCCTCCCCACTGTCCAGCCCCGCCTCTGGGAGGGACCCCTGACTCGTCCAAACCCTTTTCTTAGGGTACTTATGGGCTTACCTGTGGGTATGTCCCTAGATTTGTTGTGGGACAAGATTCAGATCCGAAACTACTTCAGCTTCAACCGCCTGGGCACTCTGGACTTCGCTTTGGGAACTGAGACTGCAACTGGGAACACTCCTGCTGCTCCTGGTCTCGTCGTGCTTGCCAGTCTTCTGCAATGTCTGTGCCTGTGCTCCACACAAGTTCCTTACAGGACCTGTGGACATCCAAGACACCCAAAGGAATCTCCCTTGGAGTGAAAGAGTCACTCTCCTGCATCTGCTGGCACCGCAACGAAGCTGACTGGCCTGCTGTTCCTGAGCTCCTACAAACTCCGAAAGGTTCAGCAACACAGGTGGTGATTCTGCAACTCCCTCAAGGCCTGCCCTGTCTTCACAGCAAGTTTGAAGTCAGTATCCCTTGACTGAACCGCTGGAGCTGTACCCATGTGCACTGCATCGACTTGCCATTGCCAAGGCTTGTTGACTCTCTCCTCCAGAGATCTTCAGGCTCCAAGAAGCTCCAACCTCGAGCATCTCCTGCAACCAAGATCTTCGCCTGCACCGCAACCTCTGCACTGTGGGACTTCATCCTTTGGTGATCTGCTCGAGGTCCTCTTGCGACTGTGCCTCCGACCTGTGGGTCCTCTTGAGGGTCTTCTTTGGCTTCCGTGGGCTCCCTTGCTTGCTCGGGCCTGCTCTGGCTTACCTGCTCATGGTGAGTCACTTGGACCTTGCTGGTCCTGACACTGCCTTTTTTTTTACGACTACGTTGGTTGCCGTTTCCAAGGCTTGTTGGTGCCCCTGCCGGACACTGACCCCTTGGCTCTTGACATCCGATGTGGGACAGCTTGTGAATGGCTCCTGGTTGTCCACAGCATTTCCAGGTCTGCACAGCTGCAACTTCAAGGGCATCGTCATCTCTACTGCATCCCCAACATCGGTGGGCATTCGTCTTCCGTGCCTCTTGGTCACTTCTAAGTGGCATAGACTCTGTCCCCTCTGCTTGCAGGTACCTCTCACCTTGAATCCACCCTTGGATTCCACCAGACTCTTGCACAGTCTTCGCCAGCGACATCTTCCTGAAGTACTCCATTGTGGCCTTCAGCGGTTTCTGACGTCACTTCGCATCTATGCACTCGGCTTCCCTGGTGTAGGTGTCCTGGTTCCTGGGGTATCCACAGGTGGGGTGACTTTATAACCTTTCATCTTCCACGGGGTTTCTTCAGGGTCCGCTGGGAAGAGTCCTTCTTCTTTAAAACTGCAACAGCAACTTACCCATTGACTTGCATTGAGTACGTGGTCGTGTTCTCACACTGCACATGGCCTCCGTGGGCGTTCTAGATACTCACCTTGTGTGGTTCCTTGGGTCCCCGGCTCTTCTACGTCTTCTGGGTCCAGTCTCGACTTAGGTTGTGGTTCGCATTCCACTATGGTTTGGTCTCCCCCTGGAGACCACTGTGTATTTGTGCTACTTGTTCTATTTCCAAAGTATTTGTGTGTTTTGTGTTTATATCTCTGGGTAGGAGATATTGCAATGTGTTAGTGAGTGTTTATAATAAATACATATTTTTATAACTACACTGTGTGGTTCTTTTTCACTGAACCTACACCATAGGATTAAATACTGGTAAAACAAGCTGCTTAACACTCCTTCTGGACTAAGCCTGAAGGCTTCTCTCCACAGCTACCACTTAGAGAGCTTTCTAAGGTTGTCTAAGACCACTAAAATCACCATAAGGGTCGTCTGGATTAGTGCAGGGTGCTGCATTTACATAAGTGAGCACCATATGCTAAGGCAGCCTCCTACATACCAAATGAAACATAAAGCGTAGCATCCGTTAAGCAGCCGCCGTGCTGATACACGAGCGGAAGCAAACAAAACACGCTGGAGGTAGGAGGCGGCAGCTGCAGCTCAGAAGAGCGAGCACATATGTGAAGAGCAGCTTTTCAGATCAAGCTGCAAAGAGTGCAGGGAAAGGATTCCGAAATAGGCCAATATTCCAGGGGAGGAGTAAGACATGAAAAGGTGGGACATAGAAGGCAAATAAACCATTGATACGCACACTTTTGTGAGTGATGCTCTCCATAACCAATCAGCAGCGAGAGGAGGAATTAAAGCCCACATACTGAATTCAGCAAGTTTTCCAGACAGCACATGCGCTCTTTAGGCTCAACCTAAAAATGAAGGAGATATCTGATGTAGGGATTAAAACTTATAGCAAACCTGAAATAGAGTTGCTTTGTTTAATTATGCAACAGTTATTGGCTTTGCCAATGTCTTTTAGCCATGTTTTAGAGCAGAGTGACTGTTAAGCAGCATGGCTAAAAGTTCGAAACAATGATATGATGCGATCAGCATTGGCCACGTCATAGCGCTTTTTAGGTCTCGGCCTGCACCAGCGCTTGCGCTGGTCTGGCCGAGAGTTTTAGTAAGCGGGTTTTGGAAGTGCAAACACTGGCTTTCGGCTGGCGACCAGCTTGAGTTCACGATGGCATGCACGCGCAGCTGGCATCTGGGTTTCCTATCTCTTCCTCATTTCCTCGTCATGGCTCATTAACTCTCTGGACTCTGATGTTTCAATCGCAGCAGCAGCTCACATTACCAACTGAGGGCCCTGGACTACAGTCACATGAAAAACAACAGCGATTAGCATTGAAATGCAAGCTTTTTTTGTCTAGTTAGAAATATTGCTTCGGTGGGTTGATTTCACCTTATATCGCTATTTGTTTTATATTGGGAGTCACAGCCTAATTACCAGTATTTTTGTCTCTCACTGTTTTTTTATTTTATATTTATTCGCGCAAAGCACAAAGCTATATTTAAGGTTACTTTTTCCGCGTCACTTCTTCACTCTATTTAAACTCCACACCCCCACTCTTATTGTCTCTCTCCTTCTCTCTCTCTCCCCTCTCTAATTCTCTCTCTACTTAATTAACTCTCCCCTCTCTATCTTTTTTAGCCTTTCATTCTCTCTCACCCCTTTATCTGTTTCTCTTTCAAACTCCTTCATTCACTCTCTCTCCCCTTCTTTCTCTCTCTCTATCCCGCTCCACTCTTTATTCTATGTACACCCTTTCTCTCTCTTTCTCTCTCACCACCCTCTCTAATTGGGCATTATATCTTCACTCTATCTCTCACTCGGCAACACCACAGCATCACTCAGCGCAACCACAGCATCAATCAGAGCCAGCACAGCATCAATCAGAGCCAGCACAGCATCACTCAGCACCAACACAACATCTCTCAACGCCATCACAGCATCACTCAACGCCATCACAGCATCACTCAGTGTAACCACAGCATCACTCAGTGGAACCACAGCATCACTCAGTGCAACCACAGCATCACTCAGCAAAACCACAGCATTACTCAGCACAACCACAGCATCACTTAGCGCCACAACAGCATCACTCAGCGCCACCACAGCATCGCTCAGCGCCACCACAACATCGCTCAGCACCACCACAGCATCGCTCAGCACCACCACAGCATCGCTCAGCGCCACCACAACATCACTTAGCACCACCACAGGATGACTCAGCACCACCACAGCATCGCTCAGCACCACCACAGCATCACTTAGCACCACCACAGGATGACTCAGCACCACCACAGCATCGCTCAGCACCACCACAGCATCGCTCAGCACCACCACAGCATCGCTCAGCGCCACCACAACATCACTCCGCGCCACCACAGCATCACTCAGCACCACCATAGCTTTACTCAGCGACACCACATCATCACTCAGGGCCAACACTGCATCACTCAGCACCACCACAGGATGACTCAGCACCACCACAGGATGACTCAGCACCACCACAGCATCGCTCAGCACTACCACAGCATCGCTCAGCACCACCACAGCATCGCTCAGCGCCACCACAGCATCGCTCAGCGCTACCACAGCATCACTCAGCGCCACCACAGCATCACTCAGCGCCACCACAGCATCACTCAGCGCCACCACAGCATCACTCAGCGCCGCCACAGCATCACTCAGCGCCAAGACAATATCACTCAGCACCACCACAGCATCACTCAGCGCCAAGACAATATCACTCAGCACCACCACAGCATCACTCAGCACCACAGCAGTATCACTCAGCAACACCTGAGTATCATTCAGCATCACCTCAGCATCGTCTCCGCAACAGTCACCACCACTACCACCTCAGCATCACTCAGCACCACCTCAGCCTGCTCTCGGAATCTGGCATCTGTTGATTCTCCCCTAGCGTCTGGCCGCTGCTAGTGTTATAATACAGGTACTAGTTCCCAACCTTCACCCTCCGATTGTTTATGCCCCCTCAAAAAAAGCTTTAACAAACAACCATTGCAATAGGCAGAAACAAGTTGCCAGCATTGCAAGAACAAAAGAAAACTGAGGAAATTTTTTATTGTAAATACTTTTTTTAATATGGTCGTTCAGTTTTACATAATGCCTTCTTGGTCATATATAAAGTAACAAAAATGCTTCTGACACTTTTTTATTATAACTTTTCAGCATGCCACACAGCAGCCACACTTCTCTACAGCACAGCTTGAAGACATTGGCAAAGTCAATAGCTCTGGCTAAACACTTATAAGGCCCCAAAGGCGAGACCTATTGGCTATGCCAATGCTTGTTTTTCTTGTGGCCGGTGTGGGTGGACAAGACAGACAATGGGAGTGTGGGAGGGAATGAGCAATACGAACAACATGAGGGAGAGTTGGAGGCAACGGGCAATGGGAAAAGCACTATGACAGGGGCAGCGCTGGCCGCATCATAGCACTTTTTTTCTTATAGTGGGTGGGGGGGCAACATAGAAAACAGGAGGGTGTGAGTGGGAGGGTGGAAGAAACACAGACAACAGGAGGGTGGGGAGTGAGAGGGGAAGAAGCAACACGGACAAGGGCAACAGGGAAAGAAGAAATAACAAGGACGACAGGGGAAGAAGAAATAACAAGCACGACAGGGTATGAAGAAATAACAAGGACGACAGGGGAAGAAGAAATAACAAGGATGACAGGGGAAGAAGAAATAACAAGGACGACGGGGGAAGAAGAAATAACAAGGACGACGGGGGATGAAGAAATAACAAGGACGACGGGGGATGAAGAAATAACAAGGACGACGGGGGATGAAGAAATAACAAGGACGACAGGGGAAGAAGAAATAACAAGGATGACAGGGGAAGAAGAAATAACAAGGACGACAGGGGAAGAAGAAATAACAAGGATGACAGGGGAAGAAGAAATAACAAGCACGACAGGGTTTTGAAGAAATAACAAGGACGACAGGGGAAGAAGAAATAACCAGGACGACAGGGGAAGAAGAAATAACAAGGATGACAGGGGAAGAAGAAATAACAAGGATGACAGGGGAAGAAGAAATAACAAGGATGACAGGGGAAGAAGAAATAACAAGGATGACAGGGGAAGAAGAAATAACAAGGCTGACAGGGGAAGAAGAAATAACAAGGACGACATGGGAAGAAGAAATAACAAGCACGACAGGGGATGAAGAAATAACAAGGACGACAGGGGAAGAAGAAATAACAAGGACGACAGGGGGATGAAGAAATAACAAGGACGACAGGGGATGAAGAAATAACAAGGACGACAGGGGATGAAGAAATAACAAGGCTGGCGGGGGAAGAAGAAATAACAAGGACGACAGGGGAAGAAGAAATAACAAGGACGACAGGGGAAGAAGAAATAACAAGGACGAAAGGGGATGAAGAAATAACAAGGACGACGGGGGATGAAGAAATAACAAGGACGACAGGGAAAGAAGAAATAACAAGGACGACGGGGGATGAAGAAATAACAAGGACGACCGGGGAAGAAGAAATAACAAGGACCACGGGGGATGAAGGAATAACAAGTACGACAGGGGATGAAGAAATAACAAGGACGACAGGGGATGAAGAAATAACAAGCACGACAGGGGAAGAAGAAATAAAAATAGTTCTTGATCACCGGTGAGCAGCGGAAGGACACTAATCAAGATGAAGCAACCGATCAACGGGCGTGCTCCCAGACCCTGCTGTATACAATACACCTCGCTGCCTGTCAGAGGTGAGACCTAAAGACAGCTCTTTTCAGCTGCTGTGATGTCATTTTTTGAAAACGGCCATCTGGGGGCAACAATTCATTTCTGTTTTGCACTAAAAAGAGGAAATGTCACTTGCAGCTTCTTTAGGAAAGAAACAATGTTTTTAGGATTGATATATTTCAAAAGTTATTCACGGCAGAATTACTGACCTCCAACTGAAATGCTGCCAAACCGGCCCCCAATGAAGGTGGCGTCATCCGCAGAACTCATTCCTTAAACCCAGCCCATGGTTTCCAGTCTCTAATGTCTCCACTGAACTCCAATTCAGGTCTAAAACAAAATGTCCAGCTCCAGCTGGTCTCTGGGACTTCTCTGAAGTGGCACCAACTTAGTGCATCCGCAGAACATGCTGACGTCCCCTACAACGGGGCGACGTTTCACAGGGGTCACTTGAAACGGACCGATTGGCTATCTTCAAGATGTCCTCGGTCTATTCTGTGTCCAAGAACTTCTGCCCTCTGCAGCCACAGGAGCGAGAAGGCTCCGCTGGCAGGACCCTGTGTCCTTGGGGGTCACCTAGAGGCACCAGTGGCCCTGAGAGCAGCCTCCCCGTTCCAAGCACTCAAGGCAGAGGGCCACATCCATCAACAACTGGTGAGGCCGCTAGGAACAGCAGACTACAAGGAGGCAATACGGTGCAGCAGACTGGTCTCGTTCCTGTTCACGGCATCAGTATTCAGACAAAATCAACTCTTGTGTCTTTTCACCGCAGAAACCCAAACGGTTTCATCTTTATTCTCTTGCTCTTAACCCTCTCCTTGCTCGAGCTTCTCTTCAGACTCGCCCACTTACACCAAGAATCCAAGACCATCTCCATCGACAAAGCACCAGGCTCCGCGTGGTTTTGTACTCGATGACGACGAACCTCAGAGTGATGGGTGCTCACAGGAGGATATCACCTGAACCCTGGGCTCCCTGCCCATCCCTTCCTTGGCATCCTGCATGGGCTCCATGCCCATCCCTTCCTTGGCATCCTGCATGGGCTCCATGCCCATCCCTTCCTTGGCATCCTGCATGGGCTCCATGCCCATCCCTTCCTTGGCACCCTGCATGGGCCCCCTGCCCATCCCTTCCTTGGCATCCTGCGTGGGCTCCCTGCCCATCCCTTCCTTGGCACCCTGCATGGGCCCCCTGCCCATCCCTTCCTTGGCATCCTGCGTGGGCTCCCTCCCCATCCCTTCCTTGGCATCCTGCGTGGGCTCCCTGCCCATCCCTTCCTTGGCACCCTGCATGGGCCCCCTGCCCATCCCTTCCTTGGCATCCTGCGTGGGCTCCCTCCCCATCCCTTCCTTGGCATCCTGCGTGGGCTCCCTGCCCATCCCTTCCTTGGCCTCCTGCGTGGGCTCCATGCCCATCCCTTCCTTGGCACCCTGCATGGGCTCCCTGTGCAGTAGCAGCTGATGTCTCTCCCAGGTAAAAGAGGGTAGACATGAAGGGCAGGAGCCAGTCAGGGATGGGGCTGGGCTCCTGAAAAGGATTCCTTTTGAGGCTAGGCAGACGGTTTTTATCTATTGAAACACAATAGGTGACCTCAATCTCTTCAGCCCAGTGATGTTTTCATACAAGATCTCCTGCACAAGGCAAGTTTGGTTATGATCATATTTTACTTCCAGTGTTAATGAAAAAAGCCTTTAAACCATGCTTTCAATTCAAAGCATGTCTGCGGCCTGGCTACAGGGGGCACGCAGGTGCCTAAAGAAGGACCAAGCTAGGGCGCTAGAACCTTCAAAGTCCCAGTGCTTATCTAATAAATCTTGCCAGCTTCACGGAGTGTGTCCTGCTGATGTTTCAAAGTTAGGAAAATGCTGATAAACGGGGACAGGCAAAGAAGAGGGGAAACGTTCGAGCGCCCAGAGGGCTGTGACCCCAGTGCCTCCACTCTGCTGCCATGCAAGGTCCACCCCCTGCCCATCGGAAGGTGCACCCTCTAAGGCAGGACTTCCAGTGAGCTGGGACTTGATGGCCTGTTGCTGCATTCCCACCCCCCAGAAACCCTGCCCTATGGCCTCGGCTTTGCAGTGTGTTGGATACAGCTGCGTGCGGCTGTTCAAAGACCTATTGTGGACAATACCAATGCTCACTTCGGGCTTTGTGTCCGCCCATTCCATATCATTGGCTGGCTTCAATGTCAGTCTCATTTTCTTGCTTCTTATTCCCAGCTTTTCTTGTATTTGCCCCTCCCATGGAGCAAAGCTTTCTAGCCATCCTTTTGATCTGATGACGTGTATCCTTGCATTGCTTATATTCATGGAATTACTTATTTTCTTTTTGTTTCAGCATTTGATGGGCTGCATATGTTTTCTTGCTCTCACTCTTTCTTCTGTGCTTCTTCCCCCCTTAATTCCTGACCATGCTCTCTGTGTTGCCCCCTTATTCACCCCAGCTCGCCTGTATATCTCACACCCCTACCCATCTGACTTTATTTTTTATTTTTCATCCCTAAGGTCTTCTGGTGCTCCACCGCCTCTCCTTGGTGCTTGCCCCTTCACCCCCTTTCTGGAACTGAATTCTGCCCCTCCCCCACTACTTCATTGCTCCCGTGCCCCCCTCGGTCACATTCTTGATTTTTTTTGTCTTTTTTCGAGGGCATGGTCGATAGGACTTACTATAAATTGCTGCTGGACGCTCCTTTCTCTTTAATTCACTTTCAAGCTTATTTGTTTAAATTACTGCCCCATGGTTGACATCCACCATCTTCAAACGGTAAATTTAAATTTAAAAACGAGAACAAATTTGTCTGACCTGTGTCCTTCCACTGCTCACTTTTAGAAAACTACTCATAAGAGTGCACGTGTTTTCCAGCTCTCTCGTTGCTGTGCTTCCATAAGTGCCTCCCATATGTTCACCCCCTCAGGGCTCCATGCTTCTCACTCAATAACATCCCCCCATGCTCTGTTGTTCTCCTCCTCTGTGCTTCCCCCTCTCCCTGTCACCCGTGTGTGCTTCTCACTCTCTCATGTGCTCCTCCCCCGCACTCTGTGTTCTTCACTCCATCATGTGCTTCTCCCTTGCCAAGTCTTCCTCTCTACTCCACCTCCACCTTTCTCTCTTGCTCATGCACTGACTTTTCCCTCCTCTCCCCACCCACTCATCCACCTGCCCTTGTGTTCCTTTTTTTGTTGAGCATTATCGTGCTATAATTTATTCTTTTTTATGTTCAGAAATCCAAGTGGTGTCTGCCATTTTGCATAGGTAAATAACAAATAAAACAAAGGGAGCTTGCTTTATTCTCCTGGCGCATACATGGATTGCGATGCATTACGCATGCACGCACTAGCAGGATGACACGACCATTAGGAGCGGTCACGTCAACGAGTTTTTTAAAAACACTTTTTTACCAGCGCTGCACACCATTAGGAAAAAGGCCAAGCCAATAATTGCCTTTGCTTAAGGTCGTTAAATAAATCTTCAGAAGTAACCCACTAAGTTCATGTAATTCCACACCTGGGATACAGGGTCCTCCCTTGTGTTCAACGGTACTCACTTCTTAGAATGCGCTTAACCTCCTACAGACCAAGCTCCTGACATCCTAAGGATTATGGCCGCCATTTTAGCTAGACTCGTGTTTATACTGATTCACGCACTCTTACCTGTGCTGGTCTGCTGTTATTGCGTTCCCGGTGGAATTAGTTATCTCCTGTAACGAATGCGCATTGACATCTCTCCGTGGCCATCAGGTTATCTCTACTTGCGTACACGAGGGCCTCTGGTCCAAAGTCTTGGTGCAAGTTGCCCAATCACCAGTGGTTTACGGAATTCCCGGCATGCACAATATTGACATTTCTCTGAGGCTGTCAATCAATCAATCAAAGATCTTTATTCGGTTTAAAACAAGTAAACCATAAAGGACAGTAAAAACAAGACAATATCAATAAAATCACAAGAATTTTAAAATGATATCAATCTGGTTATCATAACACAAAAAGACTGTCCTAAGTTGCAGCTAAAAATATCAAAAAGTACAGACGGTCATGAAAAACCATACATCAGTCTGAAACCATAGAATTCCCCACTGTAACTGCACAGTTTAAAAAGCAAGCAACTTGGGGGAGTCATGGAAGGAGAGGTGCCCACTGCACCTTTTCTCACACCCCCTTAACTGGGTACAGTGGAACGGAAAAACCCAAGGCGGACCTCAACGCCCCTGGGGGAAGATGTTCACAGCAAAAGGAAAAAGACCTTGCTGAGACAACGCCTTGGTGCAGAGTAGAGGAACAGTAGCAGTAAGAGTAGACAATGGTGAAGGGTGAACACAAATACATTGACTAGGATGTATCTGTGATGACACTAGATCTAGATTTAACCCTAAAAGGAATGAAGTTTCTTCAGTGGGATCTATCTGGTGAGCCCACTGATGACTTTAGCTAGTGGGAGCTCAGGTCACGTGACATGGGATTTGAGCATGAAGCTCTTGACATGAAGAACAAGTTGGTGTCAGGCGATAAGAATGGATCAGTTGCCGGTGAGAGCCTGACTAGGAACAGCACTAAAGTCTTCACTCAAGGAATTAATGTAGAGTGAGGCCAGAGAGACAAATCAGGGAACAGAAATAAGGGTCGTCCAAGGTGTGGTGAGAGCAGTGCTTCATTGAGCCGCTGATTGCTTGTGGGGTCCACCAGCATTCATTTTTGGGGACCAGAGCTTATTTTTCCGAGGCAGACTTTGATCCAAAGCAGAAATGAGAAAAACAAACGCAAAAGGGGAAAAGAACAAAAACTATGACAAAAGCAGAAAGCAGGGATGAAACGAACCTGCAAGAGATAAAGAGGTAGAGAGTGTCTGGTGGTGGATTAAAGAGGCGTGGGGTGGAACAGACTGCATGGGCAGCCTTGGCATTTGGCACCCCAACCTTTGATAACGCCTGTAGCGGGCTTCTGACAAACCTTTGACCTTGGAACCGCAATTTAGGCACTGGGTTGCAGGAACCCAGATTAAGACTGTCCAGCATGGTCTCTAACATGTTTTGAGTGACAGAAAAGGCAATTTGTTTCGCATGTGCAAAGGTTTGCATTGTGGATCAATGGTGTTGAGCCAAGGATCATGGCAAACTCTCGTTTCCCATATACACTTATCGGTGAGGAAGCATGTTAGAAATTTCTTGACACTGAGATAAGAAAGTCCGAAGCAAAGATATTTGCCTATAGAGGATGAAGGTGGTGGCACAGAGATCAATTGATGCTGGCATGAGTTTAAAGGCTTGTGGAATAGTGTCTGTGGATAGAGCTGGGCTACGCTCAATGGGATGGGATGAACAGAACAATCTGAACATTATCTTACATCGCAGTCACCTCAAGCAGGGTTTATGTGGCAATGAAATTGGGTGGAGTGAAATACATGAGCCTGTGGTGTGCGCGTAATGTAAATGAGAAGAGAGCTTACCAGGTGTATTCAGTGAGTGGTCAGGGAGCGTAATGGATTGTGCAAAACAATATGCTTGACGATTATCGGTGAACCCAGCCATGGGTTCACAAGTTACACAGATTTCATTGGAATCCGGAAGGTGAGCTTAAAAAAGAATTGAAGAAGTGAAGTGTCATTGAAAAAATAGACAGATCTCAGTGGTTTTAGCACACAAGTCCAATGGTGTTCAGTGTATAGAGTCAATGACAACCAGTGCATTAAATGGGCTGGTACTGTCTGGTACTTAGTACCTGCACTTCGTTAATTTGAAAGGGAGAGTACCTGCACTTCTCGGTACTGCTGCAATACATTTAATGTGAGAGTACCGGCAATTCTCAGGACCAACAAGGTACTCCAAAGAGTGAGTACCTGCATTTATATGTTTTCATTTAAAGCACTGATGACAATATTTGTCTCTAGGAAAAAAACTGTATGTAAAGGAAGTGGCTGTTGGTATTGAATGCACATGTTTATTGACGCTTTTTGCCATTAAGGAATCGTCATGAGCGTTCATGCGTTTTATACATCTCCCCACCTTTCAATAAAGGTACATAATAAATAACAGTTTATTTTTTGAACAATTACACTCTAATGAAGTGTAGGAGGCCCCAGTGGATCGATGCCACCCACGCATGCAGGCGTGGGGACGGGGGAGTGAAGGGGTGTCGATTCCTGAGGTAGACACTGCTAGATATAAACATTTGCTTTGGCATGGATTTTCATTAACGTGGCTTCTATTTGGCTAGTGAACCATTTAGTGACGAATGCCCCCTTGAGCGCCTCTGCAATTCAGTTCGCTCCCTCTTCTCACCTTAAAACCATAATTGGTAGTTTGTTTTACATCGTGTTTACTGTGTGCTGAACCAGAACAGCCACAAACTTTAAATAATATGTTTTTATCTTCTTCCCACTTTCCCCCTTGAGGTGACCTACACTGCTCATGATATATTCAGTGCATGGAGAGGCAGACTTAATTAAAGGTTCCAATGCTGGCACTTTGATTATAAACACAAATATTTATGAGACAAATAATAAGTGCATAGTGAATTAAAATGGGCAATTAATTATTTTTGACTAAGAAACCTAACGATGGTTCGCTAACGATGTGTACGGACTTCCACCACCTTAACCGGAACATCTGGGTTGATCACCATCACTTCCCAAACATTACGGAGATGCTCGTGACTTGTATTACTCTCGGCCTGTCATCAGCTCACCACCAGATAGAGAGAGAGTCAAGACACCTGACCTCCTTTCTAGCACCAGAGAGAGCCTCTTGGGGAAGAGGATGCTTCCTGGACTGCCATCAGCATCTGCTGTTTTCCGGAGGGTGATGCATAGACTGTGTGAGTAGATCAAAGGGGTGGTCCAGGTGAACAAC
The DNA here is from genome assembly GCA_963921515.1 of Calotriton arnoldi. Classification (NCBI taxonomy): domain Eukaryota; kingdom Metazoa; phylum Chordata; class Amphibia; order Caudata; family Salamandridae; genus Calotriton; species Calotriton arnoldi. The sequence goes on along the minus strand of CAWUFW010002382.1, from coordinate 798,288 downwards.
ACTAACATACCGCATTAAGGGGGAATTGCTGATGGATATGGGGACTGATGGCCTTGCTGTGCTGTCGTCCGTTACACCTGTGCCCAGCCTTACTTCAGATTGCGAACCTTCTGTTCACAGCCATAGCTCTCAGACACAGCCTGAAAGTGACCAACAAGAGGACAAGCGTCAACAAGATACAGCATGAATAGAGCTGTTTCAAACACATATTACAATAGCAGCAGAAGTCAAGCTTCATCAGTACAGAGCATGAGGAGCAGTAGTATGTGTTTCTTCACACTTTGGATGCTCATCCATGCAGCATGAGTAGCGGCAGCGAAGGTTTCTTCGCACGTTTCATGATGACCCACGCAAAATGAGTAGCAGTAGTTCAGGTTTCTTCGCACATCACATGATGACCCATGCAGCATGAGTAGCAGCAGTGAAGGCTTCGGTGCACATTGTACGATGACCCGTGCAGCATGAGTAGCAGTAGTGAAGGCTTCGGTGCACATTGTACGATGACCCGTGCAGCAAGAGAAGCAGTAGTGAAGGCTTCTCCACACATCGCATGATGACCCATACAGCATGAGTAGCAGTAGTGAAGGCTTCTGGGCACATCACATGATTACCCACGCAGCATGAGTAGCAGCAGTGAAGGCTTCTTCACACATTCCATGATGACCCACGCAGCATGAGTAGCAGTAGTGAAGGCTTCTTCACACATCACATGATGACCCATGCAGCATGAGTAGCAGTAGTGAAGGCTTCTTCACACATCGCATGATGACCCATACAGCATGAGTAGCAGCAGTGAAGGCTTCAGTGCACATTGTACGATGACCCGTGCAGCATGAGTAGCAGCAGTGAAGGCTTCAGTGCACATTGTACGATGACCCGTGCAGCATGAGTAGCAGTAGTGAAGGCTTCGGTGCACATTGCATGATGACCCATGCAGCATGAGTAGCAGTAGTGAAGGCTTCTCCACACATCGCATGATGACCCATACAGCATGAGTAGCAGCAGTGAAGGCTTCGGTGCACATTGTACGATGACCCGTGCAGCATGAGTAGCAGTAGTGAAGGCTTCGGTGCACATTGTACGATGACCCGTGCAGCAAGAGAAGCAGTAGTGAAGGCTTCTCCACACATCGCATGATGACCCATACAGCATGAGTAGCAGTAGTGAAGGCTTCTTTGTGCATCACATGATGACCCATGCAGCATGAGTAGCAGCAGTGAAGGCTTCGGTGCACATTGTACGATGACCCGTGCAGAATGAGTAGCAGTAGTGAAGGCTTCGGTGCACATTGCATGATGACCCATGCAGCATGAGTAGCAGCAGTGAAGGTTTCTTCGCACATTGCATGATCACCCATACAGCATGAGTAGCAGTAGTGAAGGCTTCTGGGCACATCACATGATGACCCACGCAGCGTGAGTAGCAGCAGTGAAGGCTTCTTCACACATTCCATGATGACCCACGCAGCATGAGTAGCAGTAGTGCAGTCTTCTTTGCACATCGCATGGTGACCCATGCAGCATGAGTAGCAGTAGGGAAGGCTTCTTTGTGCATTGCATGATGACCCATGCACCATGAGTAGCAGTACTGCAGGCTTCTTCATGCAATGCATGATGACCCATGCAGCATGAGTAGCAGTAGTGAAGGCTTCTTTGTGCATCGCATGATGACCCATGCAGCATGAGTAGCAGTAGTGAAGGCTTCTTTGTGCATTGCATGATGACCCATGCACCATGAGTAGCAGTACTGCAGGCTTCTTCATGCATTGCATGATGACCCATGCAGCATGAGTAGCATTAGTGAAGGCTTCTTTGTGCATCGCATGATGACCCATGCAGCATGAGTAGCAGTAGTGAAGGCTTCTTTGTGCATCGCATGATGACCCCTGCAGCATGAGTAGCCCTACTGCAGGTTTCTTCGCGCATTGCATGAGATCACCCATTCAGCATGAGTAGCAGTAGTGCAGGCTTCTTCGCACATTGCATGACCACCCATGAAGTATATATCGCGGTACTGCAAGGTTCTCCACACATTTCCAGATCACTCATGAAGTGTGGCTAGCAGTAGTGCAGGTTTTCTTCACACTCTACTCGATCACCATTCGGCCTGAGCTCCAATATGTCAGTTTCCTTCACATATCACAAGACCAGCAGGAGGACAAGCTACATCAGCAAGCAGCATTGGTAGTATTAGTGCATGCTTCCTTCTCACATTACCTAGGGCTGCCACAGGGGGTGGGCAAAGGGGCCATAATGCCCTAGGCTTTGAGCTGTCCGCAGTTCATGCACTCCTTCAGCAACATGCATGTATATATGGATAATTGAAAGGAGACCTGCCCCCTTCATTAATGGTGAGGCGGTTTACGTCGCCCTGCCACTAGATGACGTCAGACGGCACGTTTCTTCCTTCTCTGCTGTACTTTTCTTTAATTCCTAGAAACAGGTGGCTATGGCACCTGGCAAAAATGGAAGGAGCTTCCATAGGGCCCTATATTAAGTTTTGACCCAAGCACTCACAAAATCTTCTGACAAACCTGATGATACATGATCACCCACAGCTAGAGTAACATATCGCATGTTTACTCCACAAACTCTACAAGAAGAGTCATGCCAAGCTGTATTCGACCATCACATTGGGAGCAATAGAACATAACTCTTTAATACACAGTATGAAGACAGCAGGGGAGAGCCCTTCACTCGCTGCAGGGGGAGTATAAAGGCTTCATTCAAGCAGAGCATAAGCAGCGGAGCAGGCTGTATTCACACAGTATGAGTAGCATTGGGATACGCATTCTTTACGCCTGGCATGTGCAACAATATGGCACCCCCGACACACACACACAGCATACACAGTAGTGTGGCAAGCATAATATCATTCTCAACACAACCACCCATGGGAAATCATTTCCAATCGCAGCTTGACTAATGGTCAGGAGAGCGTCACCCGCAGATAGAATGAGCAGTATGGCAAGCTTCGTCTACACTATGAGTTGCAGCAGTGTCCGCACCCGACGTGCACAGTGATTACGCCAACCTTTACTCCTACCTTTCTCTTCTAAACGTAATGTAGATGGTCTTTTAATTGCCTACTAAAAGTGGTAGAAGGGAGAAAAACAATTCAAGAGCATATTTTCGATTTAGTCAAGCTGTAATAAACCACAGACTCCGTCTTTAGGTTTTGTGGATTTATTATAAGGCCAAAAATAATTGAATATAAACACACCTCAATATTAGAGTATAGAGGTACAAGAAAATCATTACAGAGCTGATTTTACGGATATAAGTCATTCGGCACAGAAGGCATAATATGATGAACTCCAAAATCAAGATACAGCAAAGAATGGAAGCGGAGTCCAATTCTCTTTTCATTTAAGAAGGAGCAAAATCTTTCCCTACTCTACTCTCAAGGAGAATCCTACCTATCTCCCTTGTATCATATCCCAAAGGTGTCAGCATGTGTTGACTTCCTAAGAAGTACTCACGTCAAAATGGGTCTGATAGCTTCAAGCTATGGAGCTCGCTCTAAGATGCTCCTTCTCCTCCGAAAGCTGGTAGAAGTCTGTCTAAACTGTCCCTGCGCATTATACAAAAAGGCGATAATCGGCTCCCAATATGTCATGTGTTAAACTTTTCCACTTGCAACGGTCTTCGGTAAGTTTCCATAGAAGCTTTAATTAGCTGGCTCTTCTTCCAGTGGCCTTGATTCCCAGATAGGCCGTGCACGAAGGTGTCCTCCATTCTTCTTCAAAGACATTCCGAGTATCTCCTTAAATCTAAGAATAACGAGGTCGAATTCCTGCACCTTCAGTAGGATGAGAACATACTATCTTCGAGCACACCAGAATTTATTTAATTAATACTTGAGCAGCTAAGGAGAAACGAAACTAAAAACAACTTGCAGTTGGGCCTACAAACTGGGTAACTTAACTCAACATGGTTACATTATATGAATACAACATCATCCTGCACTTTACACATACAGGAAGTAAAATTCTAATACATATAAGATCCTACTTTAATGTGCTCACTTCACTTTAATACTAATATAACGTGAATAAATGCACCTTAATAATTGTAAAACACTGCACACAACAAAATATATATGAGTACGGTTGTATCGGGAGTATAGTGCACCCCTACAAATTAGAGTGCTGTAAACGCTCTATCAGTCCCCCCCTCTTATGACTAGTGTCATAACACCAACTTTGTCCCTGCTTAAGTTTCTCCTTGTAGAAGAGACCGACCTAAACAGAGGTTGTAGCTTGCCGTACCTGCCTAAATCTTTCCAACCCTTTCAAATGTAGATAATGACTGTCCTGCAGTCGTTCTAATTGTTGCTCTCGCTTTTTCAAAGAATTTTCAGCATGTCGTGCCTTTTGCCATTTGTAAGCCTTAATGACTCCCAACAGTACAATTATACAAATGACAGCTATTATGATAGGCAAGATGTATCTTATTATTCCTTGTCCCAAACTTCCAAACCAGCTTCCTACCTTGCCAAATCCCTTGCCAATTTGTTCCCAGAGTCCATCAGCAGCCAGATCACGTAAATTTTGATGTATCTCTGAAATATTGTTGATGTACTTCCTTATATCCCGACTATTGTCAGGAATATAAGTACAGCACTGTTGTACTTTCAATAATTTACAGACTCCCCCAGCCTTTGCTAGTAATACATCTAAAGCAAGGCGATTTTGAAGAACCATAGCCCTTATCGAAACCATCTCCCCATCAACAAGTAATAGGATTTGGGACGTATTCACAGAGAGCTTATCTACCAGAGTTGCCAGCTTTCAAATCTTCACATCATTCAAAATCACACCCAAACTAGGTATCATAGCTCCAAATACATCCCCAATAATTTCTCCAACACTCGCACCACGTTTTCCTCTATGGGATCTCTTCCCTTCCAAAGGCCATAAATCATCCTCATGGAAAATTTTGGGGAATACCACAGCTAAATAACATGTCCCATACCAATTTTTCAGGCAATTTCACATAAGCATTTTTACCGCACACAAAGTACACATTTGGCACTATGGTCAATTTATCCAATAGCGCCTTTCTAATGGATTCTTCAATCAAGAAAATGTGTTCACAATCGCTCTCACCCACAAATATTTTATCATAATGTGTGGACGGGTGCCTAATGCACAGTCTCCCTTTTTGCTGAAAGTCTAAAGCTATTGGACCAGAACTCCCTTTTGCCTTATGATCTAGTTCTTCCTTTGTCCATGGGATCACCTTGTGCTTCGGGTCTGGTCTAAATAAGGTCCGCCTATATCGATCTTCTATCTGATCCACAAACTTCTTTTCAATGTCAGTTAACATGCAGGTCAAATTGTGTCTATGGGCATAAGATGTATCCAAGGTAATAGTAGGCACAAAATATGCAGACATCCTTTCTACCTGTTTGTAGTAATCATATTTATTCATATATTTAAGAACGGGAACTTCTGAGAGTACCACATCATAATTGGAGAAGTAGTACTCAAAATGTGCTTTGCTATAAAACATACTTAGTAACACGCTGCATGTAATGCCATAGGTCACAGGTAAATGATGATATCGAATGCCTTCCTCTACGGATGCTGGCAGTTGCATACACACATAGCAATCTTTCGCTTCCATTGTATCAACATACTCATACAGCAAACGGGCATATGCATTCAGCGTGAAATCACTCTTGGACAAATCTACATGTAGCATCCGACTAGTTTCCCTAATCATCTCTCTATCTTTTGCGGATGCAACCCCTTCGAGCTTTGAGGTAGGTGGGGTAAGTGTCGTCCGTTCCCCATTCCTTTCAGCATTGTGTGACTCAACCAAAGATGTAACAATCACCACAGTTATGACAATAAGTACCACAACGATAAGGGTACCAATTATGCATTTCTGCTTGCGACTTGGATTTCCAGCTTCCATTTTGAACCACCTTTAGTTTTGAGGCGCAAACAAATCAAAGTCTCTTTTCTTTTCTGCTTGCCGTATTTTGGTATTTTCGATGCCTTATTATCGTCTTTTTCCCATTCGATTATTGCAATGTTCAGTTCAATAACTATGTCCTATTGAAGAGATGTAGTCAGCCCTAGCCCTCAGTTCTTCTTCTATTGAAAGTGCCTAATTTAAATCTTCTTCCACTCGGGTCTAAGTTATCTTCTTTCTAAAGCCTAATGAGTTCTTCTTTTTTGTTTAGAGTTCAAACTTCATCATTAATGATATTAGATCCAAGCATAGTAAGAACAAGCTGCAGAATTTCTGCACAAATCTCTCCCAGTTCCTGTGCAGTGGGTTGTCGACCAAATGTGGGGAAAGCAACCTGATTATGAATCAAAAAGCGCAAACCACTTAGCCTTGGTGGATCGGGGACTGTCAAAGTTAGGAGTCCGAAGGCTTCAACTCCAGGGACCAACAGCTGAATTTCAATCGTGAGGGTGTCCCCTCCGTAACTCACTGTACCAGTTCCCAACCTTCCGGAATTCTTTGGTTTCTGCATTTGCAGCCAGATACGTCCACTCAGGAGAGGCGTACTTTTGAGACGGTACCCTCTCTCTTCTGGATCGTCTTAGACCATCTGATCTTTCCTCAGTTTCACTTTGATCTGATTCAGACGTTTCAGGAATTGGAGCGAGATTTTTCTCAGATGCAAGCCTTATGTTCAGCCTTCCTTTTCTCGTTGGCCACTTTTCTGCTTCTGCACCTGTTCTCTCCTCCTCTTGATCTGATCCTTCTGCACCAGGCCGTTCACTTCGATCTGGGTCAAAGTTCACTTCTGCAATGTCGTTTATCTCCGGATCTGTACTCAATGCTGGAGCGGAGGAATCTCTTTCTTCTTGCTCGATTGGTTGTTCAATCCCGTCAAGAATTCTTACGACTTGACCTGATTCTTCATTTACTGTAGCACTTTCAGCAAGAGGAATCGTTGTTTCCTCCGGTTCTGGAACACGACGAGTATGCGAAGCGTGGATCCAGTTCGGTAAGCCTCCACACGTCACAGCTGTACTTGTCACCAAGATCACCTGGTATGGTCCTCGCCAGCGAGCGTCAAGGCAGCTCTTCCTCACGTGCTTTCGAACAAGCACCCAGTCACCAGGGTTAAGGTCATGCAGCAGATCTCTCGAGGTGGATGCAGTCGCAGCCTCGACCTGGTGGGACACAGAATTAACCACATCAGCCAGTCCCCTACAATAATCCAAAACCAAATCATCTGTGATGTTTATCAATGCTGTAGCTGGTACCATAGGCAATCGCATAGCTCTTCCCATCAATATTTCGTGAGGGGAGAGACCGGTTCTCCTATCAGGAGTACTACGCAGACTCATGAGCACCAATGGTAGCGCGTCTGGCCACTTCAATGAAGTCGACGAACAGACCTTCGACACCCTCATCTTAATTGTGCCATTTATCTGTTCTACATGGCCAGACGCCTCAGGCCTGTAACTACAGTGCAATCTCTGATCAATGTTTAGAGCTGTACATAACAATTTCATGATTTCACTATGGAAGTGTGTTCCTCTATCTGTCTCCACTGAGGTTGGGAAACCGAAGCGTGGCATCAGTTCCCTCAACAATAGTTTTGCCACTGTGAGACTGTCACATCGTCTAGTTGGATAAGCTTCTACCCAACGCGAAAAGATACACACTACCACCAAAACATATCTCAGCCTATTACACCTAGGCATTTCGATGAAATCCGATTGAATCCTATTAAAAGGTCCTCCTGATCTTCGAATATGACTCATTGCAACCACCGTTCTCTTTCCAGCATTCATTTGTTGACATGTAACACATCTGTGACACACCGCTTCAGCATGCACACGAATTTAACCAGGTTTGCCTGAACACTCGCACCATGGCATCTCTCCCTAAATGAACCACTCCGTGAATCTGTCTTGCCATTGGGCTCAATAAACAGTTATGTAAGACTGTTCTCTCATCGGTTGACACCCAAATGCCATCTTCTCTCTTTTCGCAGCCTGCTCTGACCCATGATGCGACTTCCTCCCCGGAGGCTTCATCCTGCAGTCGCTTTACCTCATCCCAGGTGTCGGCTATAGCTAACATCATGCTGAGCTCAGTCTCTTCTGTGCTGTCTCCTACATATGTTCCATTAAAAACACAAGCATGTATAGCACAAAAACGCGCTACTTCATCTGCATAGTTATTTCCTTTAGTAACAAAGTCCTCTCCCCTCCCATGGGCTGCACATTTTACCACAGCTATTTCTTTGGGTTTTTGCAAAGCTTCCAACAGTTGGCGTACAAATTCTCCATTACGGATAGGGGATCCTGAAGATGTAAAAAATCCCCTTTGTGACCATAACTGGCCGAAGTCGTGAACCACTCCAAACCCATATTGGCTGTCCATATAGATAGTCACTCGGACTCCATTTGAAATGATACAGGCACTTGTCAAAGCAATAATTTCAGCGACCTGAGCAGAGTATACTCCTGTCAAACAGGCAGCTTCCACCACCCCCAAGATGGTGCATACAGCAAACGCTGCTCTCAAACACCCTTCATTGTCTCGTAAGCATGAACCATCAACAAAAAGAATCAAATCAGTTTCAGACAGAGGTTCATCAACAATGTCAGGTCTGGGTTTGGTAGATAGTTCAGTAAAATCCAGGCAGTCGTGTTCTTCACAATCTTCTTCCTCCTCTTGTGGAAGATGTAACAATGTAGCAGGATTCAAGGTGGTACAACGTTTCAAAGTGACATTTTCAGAAGCCAATATAACCTGCTCATACTTTGTAAGTCTGTTGTTTGTTAAATGCTGTGTCTTAGTTCGTGTCATCAGCAATTCTACTGAATGAGGCACGTAAACAGTAAGCGGGTGACCCATCACTATACCTTCACATCTTTCAATGCTGACACCTGTTGCAGCAACGGATTTGAGACATCCGGGCAACGCAAAAGCTACTGGATCTAATGTAGCTGAAAAGTAAGCCACTGGTCTGCGAGCATCTCCATGTGTCTGCACAAGAACTGCTAACGCACATCCTTCCTTTTCACAGCAGAAGAGCAAAAACGCTTTATTATAATCCGGCATTCCCAGAGCTGGAGCGCGACATAGGCTCTCTTTCAGCTCAAGGAAAGCTCTCAGGCAGTCATCATCCCATGGTACCGGATCGCTAATGTCTTTTCGAGTTAACTTTAACAGTGGCTTTGCTTGCAAAGAAAAATTTGGGATCCACTGTCGACAATAGCCGACCATTCCCAAAAACATGCGGACTTCTTTTTGCGTTTTCGGAGTTCCCATTTGCAGAATCGCCTCTATGCGATCTGGTGACACCCTCCGTTTCCCTTTCTCAATCCGATGACCTAAATACTGTACTTCATTCAGACAATACTGGAGTTTGTTCGGAGACACCTTGTGTCCATTGTCTGCCAAATGATTCAGCAAAGCCACAGTATCTATTCTGCAGGCATCCTCAGTCTCTGAAGCGACCAAAAGGTCGTCAATATACTGCACTAGGACTGAGTTCTGGGGCATCATCAGCCCTTCAAGGTTCTTCTTCAGACTCTGACTAAAAATAGAGGGGCTTTCTGTATACCCTTGAGGGATTCTACACCATGTTAACACACGATCGTCCATTCTAAATGCAAATAAAAACTGGCTGTCTTCATGTAATGGTATGGAGAAAAATGCCTGACATAAATCTATGACTGTAAACCACTCTGCTTCACATGGTATTTGGAACAGAATAACAGCTGGATTCGGTACCACGGGACAACATAGAATCACAATGTCATTGATTCTGCGCAAGTCCTGTACTATTCTATACTTGCCGCTAGGCTTCTGCAGTCCCATAATAGGGGAATTACAGGGACTTTCTTGTATCTCCTTGAGAATGCCTTGTGCAATTATAGACTCAATTACAGGTCTTATTCCAGCCACAGTTTCTGGACTTAATTTATACTGCGGAGTTCGTGGAAATTCGGCATTTGATTTGACCTGTATCTTAACAGGTTCGACCCCTCAAATCAATCATATCTCCTCACCCGTGAAATCCCACACCTTTGGAGAAACCAAATCTCTCAAATCATGTGGCAACTCCTCTATCGTAAGAACCACAAACATTTCTGTACACAAGCTCATATTAGCCATTTTAAAATCAGCATCATCATCACAGGTTTGCAACTCCACACCTCTTGGAGTGCAAGATATGGTACAATTTAGTTTGCACAAAAGGTCTCGTCCCAATAGGCAGACTGGGCTTGAATTGCAAACTACAAATTGATGTTTATCTCGAAATGGTCCTATCCTTATAGGTAACTCATTTGTCAATGGGTTAGTCATTTTCTGATTGGTAACTCCCACCATTTGGATCGTTTGTCCTGACAGGGACAAACTTGTGACTTCCTCAGTTCTTACAGTGGAGCGCGCAGCTCCAGTATCTAACAAGAAGGTAACAGGGTGTCCGTTCACCTCCGCATCTACAAACGGCCCATTCTGATCTACTTCCAGGATCGCATCCAAAGGGCATGCTTCCTGCACCCCCCTCTGACACTCACGGAAATCTTGTGATTGGTCGGATCTGTCTTTTATTTCAAAATAGGGCATCTGATGATACACCTGATTATGAGTAGGTATCCTCGGAGGCTGAGGAATCTGCATTTGCGTCTCATATCCTGCCCCATACATAGATCTAGGTCTGGTTACAGTATTCAAAGTCTCTGACATCTGTCCCTCACCCTCCATTGGCAACTGATTGGCTGGATTTGATCGACACTCGCGCTCCCAATGCCCGATTTTGTGACAATAATGACAAGCAGTGACCTTCTTTTGGTTCGCCACCCAATCACCTCCCGTACCTACATCCATTCCCCTGCCTCTTCCTTGTCCAGGTTGGGTTACCATCTGTTGACCCATTCCTCTACCACGACCCATCGCTCCTCCAACTCCTTGCATCTGATCAGGCCTTTCGGCATTTCTCAGCTGCACCAACATCAACTTGTCTTTCAATTTCTTTTGTGCCGATTCTACTTGATCACTACAGTATTTTGCAAAACGTAGGATTTCATCCACCGACTTATTCGGCCAACATATCAAATGTGTTTGTATCATCAAGCTAACATCAGATCTCAGTCCTAGCACGAACTTTGAGACAAACTGTCCCATATCTTTCTGCTCAATTGTATCCAATCCACTATGCTGTTTAAAAGCCACTAAAAGTCTCTCATAATAATCATGTACTGACTTCTTAGAATCTTGCATAGTACGATCGATTTTGAGCCAATCGACCGTTTGTGGAGCTACCTTGGATTGTAACCATGTAATCACCTGCTCATATTTTTTCATTACTTCGGGAGAAGGACCATGATTTTTCGGATCTCTGGGTGGTTCTACAGTGGGCCAATCAATGGCAATTTTACACGCCGTCCATAAATCCCCTGGGACCACTATATCAAACAAGGTATTCAAGTCAATTCAAAGCACCTTCGAAACCTTGACAAACCGATCTATTTGCTTGTACCAATAAGCTGGTTTTTCCCTCAGCCGAGGAAAATCATTAGTGAATGCTGCCAAATCACCCCTGCTCCAAGGCACGTGAACGTACCCCTATTTTGCACTTCTCTCAAAGGGTAATGTCCTGCCGATCCCATCCCTCCAGCCGGAGGCGGAATGTCGCCTATTCCTTTCTTAACACTTTTCTTCTTGACCCACCTCTCTTCCCATTTGTCTAAGGCTCTCCATGCTCCTATCCCTATCACCAATTCCCTAATCTGTGCTCTTAATCCCGTTGTTCGCTTCTCTTCCAATTCCTTATCCGTATAATGCAATCTGCAAGTTGCCTGCATCATTTTAGTCTTTGTTAGGTCTACCTCAAACTTTCGTGCCAACTGAGACAATGCATCATGAGCTCGCTTTGCCTTCCTCGTAACATCCTTAGCTACAAATAGCAGTTCACTTGAATTATATGTGTCGATTCTTTCCCATGGCAGATTCCCTTCTATTACTTCATCTGTTTCTGCTTTTAATCTTACCACATCTATCAATGGTGCCTTTATTGCAACCTGTAAAACCTTCTGACCTCTGTCACTTCCCAATTCCTCCCTGTCACAACTTTGTGTTCTCCTTGGACTCCCACTCTCCTTCCTCCTCACAACTGGGCGACTTTCTCTTTCACAGCTTCGACTTCTCCATTGGTTACCCTCACACACATAATGTGGCTCAATAGAGACTCTAGGTGCTTCTTGTTTCAACCCCAATTCATCATTCAATATCTGTGACTCCCTCACCGGTGGAACCCACATTCTGATGGCTGACTCAGAATTTGCTAAAGCCCCTGTTCGTCTTCGTTCTGACCCACTGTCCATCCTTGAAGGATCAGCCGTAGCTGGCAGTGGAGTACTGGCTTCCACTGGTATCTGAGCCATGCCTGTCTCACTCATTGTAAGACTCCCTCCAGATATGGTCTCTTCACCTTGTTCTGTCTGTTGTTGACTTTCCCTTGTTCTCCCTCTGGGGTTATACAGTGAAACCACCGGTCCAATAGTAACTGGTACCGAAAGGGCTTCTGGTAACTGCATGTTATAGGCAGGCTCTCCTGGTTCTGAAGTTGCGTATCCTATCCCTCCAGACCCGCCTGGGATTCTCCTCATGACCACTGAGACTTTCCCCCTGACTCCTGTATTCTGCTCTTCTGTACCTATTTGTCTCACCCGTAGAATTTCTCCTGGTTGCTGTATTCTTTCCGCCTCCAATCTAGAGTCATCAGGTGGAGGACGTTCTGACAGCAATCTTTCTAGAAAACTGTCATCTGTATCACTTTCCTCTTCTGTCTTACTTTGCCCTTTAGACGCTTCTTCTAATAACCGAAATGGATACAATCGTTCCCCCTCTATGGTGTCTACTCTCCATCTCTTCAGCTGTGCATCCCATCTGGCATCCTGATATGCCTTCATTGCTTTTTTCATTCTTCCCTGAGAAGCTTCCCTTCTCTTTGCCATTGCTGCTCTCATCCAAGCATCCAATGCCTCAAATTGAGTTGGTCTAGGCGGAGGATTCAAAGCAGACATCACTCCTCTTAGCTGATACAGCACCTCCATACGAAATGACCCATAACGAGGAAAAGCCAATTCCCCTTCTTTTTCTGTAATTTTATGCCAATTTTGAAGCCAGACTATGGTATGGAGTCCCACATTAGTTGCCATGTAATGCGCCGGTGTATCCTCAGATGGAGCTTCTTCTCCTACCCGTGTCACCACTCCTGTATCACCTCTACACAAATCCCTCAACACCCTGAAACATCTCATCATGAAAATCGATTGTTTGTCCTCCAAAATCAATACTCAGCCTCAAACGAACGTCCACCAATCCCAGCGCGGCGTTCCACCAACCGACCAATCCCAACGCGGCGCACACTGACGTCACTACTCGCTCCTTGCAGCGGCTCACCCTCCTTTACAATTTCACTCGCTCACACATTCACACTACGAGTAACTGTATGACCAAAAGCTATTAAACCGAATAACTGCTCCTAACACAGTTACAATAACTTACAGTTACATAAACAAGTAATTGTCCGTCCCCCTAAAAGATCGATAGTATACACTCTCTCAAAAACATTCATCCGCTGTAACCCCCGACCTGCGTGGGTCACTCAATCGCCATAGTTCACCCCCGGTACCTGAGGCTCTCTATCACGACGTTCTCCTTGCACACAAAGTTCCCTATCACAAGTGGATCATCGATAGCGCTTCACGACACCCACATTTTTGATCAGACAATTACAGATACAAAACTATCCCGGGATCTTGGACTTCTCTTGAGTCCGCTAACCAAACGTCCTGATTCGCACGTGTCCGAACCAGTAAACCGATAAACCCACAATCACTCGACATGCATCTCAACTCCGCAAGACATCACACAAATATTTCACCGCAATCTAACATACCACACAATTTCATACTCAAGATGCCACTGTTTCCGCCACACCGTCAACGTCCGCCGACTTCCATCTATGTCCACCGTCTCCTACTCCATGTTCAGGGTCTTAGTGTTCTTCCGACACTACCCCTACTCCCTCACTCCCTTCACTCTTAGAGGCAAACCATCCTCTGCTACCATTTGATTACGCCAACCTTTACTCCTACCTTTCTCTTCTAAACGTAATATAGATGGTCTTTTAATTGCCTACTAAAAGTGGTAGAAGGGAGAAAAACAATTCAAGAGCATACTTTCGATTTAGTCAAGCTGTAATAAACCACAGACTCCGTCTTTAGGTTTTGTGGATTTATTATAAGGCCAAAAATAATTGAATATAAACACACCTCAATATTAAAGTATAGAGGTACAAGAAAATCAATACAGAGCCGATTTTACGGATATAAGTCATTCGGCACAGAAGGCATAATATGATGAACTCCAAAATCAAGATACAGCAAAGAATGGAAGCGGAGTCCAATTCTCTTTTCATTTAAGAAGGAGCAAAATCTTTCCCTACTCTACTCTCAAGGAGAATCCTACCTATCTCCCTTGTATCCCAAAGGTGTCAGCACGTGTTGACTTCCTAAGAAGTACTCACGTCAAAATGGGTCTGATAGCTTAAAGCTATGGAGCTCGCTCTAAGATGCTCCTTCTCCTCCGAAAGCTGGTAGAAGTCTGTCTAAACTGTCCTTGCGCATTATACAAAAAGGCGATAATCGGCTCCCAATACGTCATGTGTTAAACTTTTCCACTTGCAACGGTCTTCGGTAAGTTTCCATAGAAGCTTTAATTAGCTGGCTCTTCTTCCAGTGGCCTTGGTTCCCAGATAGGCCGTGCACGAAGGTGTACTCCCTTCTCGCCTTCCATTCTTCTTCAAAGACATTCCGAGTATCTCCTTAAATCTAAGAATAACGAGGTTGAATTCCTGCACCTGCAGTAGGATGAGAACATACTATCTTCGAGCACACCAGAATTTATTTAATTAATACTTGAGCAGCTAAGGAGAAACGAAACTAAAAACAACTTGCAGTTGGGCCTACAAACTGGGTAACTTAACTCAACATGGTTACATTATGTGAATACAACATCATCCTGCACTTTACACATACAGGAAGTAAAATTCTAATACATATACGATCCTACTTAAATGTGCTCACTTCACTTTAATACTAATATAACGTGAATAAATGCACCTTAATAATTGTAAAACACTGCACACGACAAAATATATATGAGTACGGTTGTATCGGGAGTATAGTGCACCCCTACAAATTAGAGTGCTGTAAACGCTCTATCAACAGCATGGGCCTGCTTGGTGCAAGCTTCTTCTATGAAGTCCGCGTTAAGAACCAGGACAAGTTCTGTGCCACTGAGGTGTGTTGTACAGAGGACTGAAGAACATTACTAACCCACTGCTAAGCTCTAATATTGCGTTCCAGAGTAGCGCTACAACGCCTAGTCAGGAGTAGTAAGCGCTTTATAAGTACAATTTACAATTACATAAGTCCACTATGATAGTGAGGTGTGTGGTACAGAGGACTGTAAATTACAAAATCACACACACACAGGCGCGCTCACTGTGAAAGTCAATGAAAACGATGTGGCTACTGGCAAACAAAAACAAGTTACTACGCTCTCCCAGGTGCTGGCACAGTAAGGGTTATGTCAGGTGATTCCACGCTATTGGCCCCGTAGGTCTGGGCCTTCACACCCACTGCTGACTTGGCCTTTCTTATCAGTTAACACCTCCTGCTAGGCCCGGGACACCCAGGGGGGAGTTGCAGGCCCAGGCCGGCCCGATAGGACAGTCCCGGGAGGGAGCCCACTGCTCACAGCCCCTCCCGCCCCCCCCAACAGACGTCACCGGGTTCACACAGCTGAGTCTGACGCCTGTTCTCGTGGAAAGTTAAAGTTCAAGTTCACAGGCATGGCGCCGAGGAGCACACCTCGCGTGTGCCCTCAAGTGCACTGCTAAGAGTAATGGAGGTCGGCTGGTGTGAAACATGAGAAGAGCAAGATATGCCTGTTCCTTGTGAAAGTCTTAGGGCCAATCCAGTCACCAAAATAAGGTCAGAGAACATGGGGCGAAGCCAGACACGTTAAGAAAATAAGTGGCTCTCGTGACAGAGATGAAGGGCTGGGGAGGCCTCAGTCACAGTTTCAAGGGCCTGGTATCTCCGAAGACCGGAAGGGCTCTATCAGAGTGTCTGAAAAATATAGTGATTTAGGTGGTGGCTCTAAAAGGCCCCTGGGCTTGAGACGTAGTATATAAATAAATATATGCATATATATATATATATATACACACACACACACACACACACTCGCACGCACGCACGCACGCACGCACACACACACACACACACACACACCACCCTCCCCTCCCCCCAGAGGCGCAACTAGAGCCAAATTTCGGGGGGGGAGGGTTAACTCTTCCACCAATAGGCAGAGTGGAGATGCAGGGGCTCTAAGAAGGGGTGAAAGGACAACAAGACCTCGTTAACTAGTAAATGGACTTTTAAAGGCCTGTGAAGTACTCGGGTGCGGCTGCAAGAAGACGGGCGGGCGCCAGACCAGCTAGCCCACAGCAGCTCAAGAACTGTCTGTGTGTGTGCCCGGGAAGCTGTCTCAGCCCGGGCAGACACACACGACGGGGGGTGGGGGGCTGAAGCCCTTTGAGCCCTATGGGCGTTGCGCGCCTGATATACACACTATGCCAGTGCATCTGAAAGGCCAGGGAAGGCTCCTCACATGCGAGGAAAGTCATGGTATTTTAAAACGGACTGGCGTCTCTGAAAGGTATTTAAATTTTAAAGGAGTCGTGTTACCATTTGCTAAATATAACTAAATAAATAAATAAATACATAAAGCATGCCACATTAGCTGACTTTGCAAGCCAGAGAAACTGAAGATATTCCTAGAAGTGTTACATCAAGCGTCACCTTAGGCTCAAATTTCAAATGAAGGCTTGAAAAACATAAACAGCGGTAGTCGTGTGTCTCGCTTTACGTGTTCCAAGACTCTAGCCGGGGCATGCACGTAGCCACCAAAAAGCCCCCCCCCCACACACACAGATTCCAACACAGAGACGGCTTCAGTTGCTATATAACCTTCACCACCCCTTGGGATGGGACACGTGGCCCCTTTGGCCTGGGCTGACCTCAAATGGGCCTCATATTTTGACCCTTCGGGCCTTGTCACGTATGCGCGCCCATCCATCAGACTCAACTCGCGCCATTGATTCTCGCGGTTTTTAATAAAGTTAGCGTCTCATGCCCACTTGGCCCTGGCCTCTCAGAGGGCCTGCCCTCGGGCATCACCACTCCAATCCCTAGCCATGAGCTGGTCCATGGGCGGTGGCATGGAAGCAGGGCTGGTGTGGTATTAAGGACACTGAAGGAGAGACGTTATGGAGCCACTACAACTAGCCAGAAGAGGGCGGTAGAGTGCAACAAATACATCCTCCACCTACCCCCAAAAAAGGCTTTCTAGCTATGGAGAAAGGGAGTGCCTGAACAGCAAAATGTCCTTTTGCTTAGTTTCCGAAAATCCTCGCACCAGAGACAAGTCATAGGCATATAAATAAGAGGTGAAGCGTGTGCTTTCTATTAGACGAATTCCGTGTTCTAGCAGTGAGGCGCCTACTTCTCACCAGTAACAACTAGAATGTAGTCACAAAAATGGTTCCTTTTTTAGGTCTCGCCTAGTGTCGCAGCGCATGCGCTGCTCGCTCTGCGAGATCTATTGTCGTCAAGTCGACTTCGGAAGTGGGGTGGAAGCTCCGCCCATGCTTTTCATTGGCGCCCGTCACACATTATGCTAAAGTCTCGCTTTCTATTGAAAGTGAGGCTTTTTTGTTCCCTCCCTGTCTCCTTTAGGCCCCGCCCATCCGGACTCGTACATGAGCACGCTCGGCGCTTTCACGTGTCTTCTTTGATCTCCATAGCTCCATGGCGCTTTCATTTTAACAAACGGCGGCGCTTCATTCCTCAATATGTGACTTCTTAGATTTGTTAGCATTTTCATAACGCTCTCACTTTAACAAAGTGCGGCCCTTTATTCTCCGGTGTGTGATTTCGTACATTTTTATGGCGCTTTCACTTTAAGAAGGAGAATCCTTTGGACTAAATTACTGGTAACAGTGGAACTGGGAGTTTTAACCCTAACAATGTCATGCAACACACACTCAAATGCTATCACTCCAAGTATACCTTTGGGAAGACTGATCATACATCTGAAAGACAATCTAGACAAAATTCCACATTTTTAGAAAAATATCAAAATCTTTTATTAAAAAATCTCATAGAGCATATGAAACCACAACAACATAAATCATAAAATTACAATGCACAAAATATTTAAATGAGCTTGAACAAACTCCTAAGTGTAATTCATACACATATGCATCAAAAAACAATTTAAAAAAAAGATATGAGAGTACATGAAAATAGACAAAAATAATATGTCATTGAAAATCAACCATCAGTGATTACACAAATTCTAGGGCTGGGGCCCGGTATGTCTCACTTCGTTGAATACTCAAAGGCCCAGACCGTGACACAGATTAGGTTGTATTCAAAGGGGCGTCGACGCGTTTCGATGGCTGGTAGATAATACCATCTTTATCAAGACAAAAAAATTCCGACTCTCAGGAAATAAAAAAGCAACAATGCTGCAGTCAAAACACACCTGCACAATAAAAACATATGACTTAATACCTCAAAGTATGTACATATAACAAAATAAATCACTGTATTCATAACAAAATCCTACTGATATAATGTTAAAAAGGAAATTTAAACATCAATTAATAGTCAACCAGAACATATGATCCCCTTCCCAAACTTTTTTAAAAAACACAATCACATTCCATCTTCTCACTAACTGCTCCCACAAATTCATACTTGTGTAATGTTTACCACATTAGAATTGGCTACATTACATATTAATTCTACTGCAATTAGACCTTCAGAGGCAGGGCTTACCTATATTCAATTAGGTGAGCCACTTCAACTTCCAAAAACTGCTATTGTCATGGGAGGATAAAATAAATCCTTCCGTCGTCCAGGTTGAAGAAATATATATATATGTATCTATGGGGAAGAATTTAGAGTCATGTTATAAGCGACCCTCCTTCCTCCTTATTGTTTGGTCCCCATTGTTCTATTTCGGGAAACTATATCTCTCTCACCTGGATTGTTAATATTGACTGGCCGCCTCGTTGTTCATACCACCAGGATAGTAATGGTTCAAAGATACACTATATCTCTCATCAATTACTTGATCCCTGTAACGACAAGTGTAGTCTAAATTAGTCCCCATTACCCAACACTCATAATTGCCAACCTTAAAAAATGCTGCAGAATAAAAGAAAAACTGTAAGTATTCTCTACCAACATGCATTGCTATTCGTATTAACCTTAGTAATCCACGAAGCAATGCTGGCTGTCAAGTTATTGACACGAATCTTTAAAAGTTTAAAATACTTCTAAACCGCGAACGCTCTCGATATATTAAAGGAGATTAGCCCCTTCCGGCACGTGCAAACCGCAATGGCAAACACTTACTTGCGGCAATATTGTCCGGTCTACCGGCGGGGTTTCTTTAATATTAGTCTTGCAAAATGAGGAGGCACAAATGACTTAAAAATTGATTTTAATATTATGAGGGTCTTTTTATACCAATTTATGAATACCCGCTTTGTTTACTGTTATAGGAGATCGTATTTTGGTTTAAAATTCGATCCAGCAACATTCAATAAATGTCTGATCATTAATATGAAAAAGTGTATAAAATATTCATTTTAATATGGTATTTCTAGTTATATAGACCAGGAGGTGTTGTAGGTTTAACCTTTCCCAATTCATTTTTTATAACATAAGATTAATAATTA
The DNA here is from genome assembly GCA_963921515.1 of Calotriton arnoldi. NCBI lineage: Eukaryota > Metazoa > Chordata > Amphibia > Caudata > Salamandridae > Calotriton > Calotriton arnoldi. Next base: position 778,461 of record CAWUFW010002382.1, on the reverse strand, counting down.
TATTTTCAATTGTCGATAAAAATTGATCGCGATTTCTAAATTTTAATCCGTTTTAACAATAACTGCCGATTTTTGAACATTATAAATCAGCCGGCTATTCATTCCAAGATGGCACTGTTTGCCGGTAGGCAGAGCAGAGTGTTTCTGCCTTTGTTTCTTTCTATTACCCGCCGGAAGTCGGTCCCGATTGGGCTCGAACCGGCGTACGCCGTGTGTAACTAATGATACCCAGGTGAAAGTGATGGGCAACGATATAAATAATACAGTGTTTTCGCCAGATTAAACCTTTTTCCCGCCATCACACACCATCAGGAAGACGCCACTGCAGAACCTCCCCCCCCCATGCCTTGAGACCATAACAGATGATTGGCTGCGCTCTATTAGAACCCTGATTGAGTGGTGGAGTGACGGGCATGGTCGCCATGTGGAGGAGTTGGGACCTATGACACTTTTTGTATTTTTTTTCTATATACATAGCCCGGCAGCTTTTGTGGACGGGGGCCGCAGAGGGCCTGTCTAGCAGGAGATGGGATGGGACGAGGAAGACGGAATTGTAGTAATGGTCTTCTAAACATTTCCATTTACAGACTTCCTCCTGAAGGCCCGGTTAACTACATTTCTTGTCAATTGGCCCCTAAATATCCACCCAACAGCTTGTTTCCTAACAGACAGTGGGAACGTTTGTTTATGAGGAAAACTTTACAGTTAGTTTGTTTTTGTGAAATCAAAGAGGTGTAACAATTCATTAGGTATTGCATCATGACAAGCAACCGGTTACTCCCAGGTGTGGCATTCTTCATGTCACACCCGCATTATTGTTAGTTTCTCTTATATGACCTACATACGTCATCTATAACTCATCCTGCTTATGGTTCTCACCTTAGGAACATTTCCTGCCTCAAAAAGGACAAAAGGGAACTCTCCTATCTTTCTACGGTTACTTTGTCCATTTACATAGTCTGAGAGGAATTGTAAACAAATGCCGTTTTTCCCAGAGCATTTTACGCCCTGCCTTTTCTTGTCAGTTACACTGCCCATTTAGATTTGCTTGTGACAACTAACTTTTATTTATACATGCAGTGTATACAAGTGCTCAAATAACTTTTATATACATTACATCAGATTAGATCTGCTGAAGCCATCTTGTTCATATGTAGAGGTTAGTAGTAAATTAAAGGTAGGAAAAAACATGTTAAATTAGCAATACAAAATGGTGTTTTACGTAAATAAAATGTGCAACTCTCATGATGGTGCAGTGATGGCTCCATATCATGAGAGGAGATGTGGTTGTTGTAAAAGAGGGAAACTGCTGCTCTTATAATCTGCATGATACAGACAGAGCAGTTCAGACAGGAGCTTTACTGAGCGAGTCTTTTAAATCTCACTTGCATCTCTTAGATCTGACAATCCCTGCATCAAATGAGAAAGGGAACAAACACAGCACTGCACATACCTTAGTTATCTGATTTTTCTCTGTATTTTATAGCACACAGCTGCCTTTAGTATGGTTTTGCTTCACTCTTTTCTGGCTGGAGTGTGTTCTCACGCTGTTCCTGACCGGGCTCGGTCAGAAACCAAAAACAGTCCTGGCCAGAATGTGCAAAGCAGCCCCACACTTCAGGGGACTGGCACTAGAGATGGCCACTTGGGCATGGTTCGGTCATTGCATCCCAGCCTGCTCAGAATGCAGCCACCATGTCAGAGTCCGAATGGCCGGTCCGGGCCTGGTTACTGGATTCTCTTGTGGATCTGGGTGATGCCAGTCCGGACCTGGTTACTGGATTCTCCTGTAGATATGGGTGATGCCAGTCCGGGCCTGGTTACTGGATTCTCTTGTGGATCTGGGTGATGCCAGTCCGGGCCTGGTTACTGGATTCTCTTGTGGATCTGGGTGATGCCAGTCCGGGCCTGGTTACTGGATTCTCTTGTAGATCTGGGTGATGCCAGTCCGGGCCTGGTTACTGGATTCTCTTGTAGATCTGGGTGATGCCAGTCCGGGCCTGGTTACTGGATTCTCCTGTAGATCTGGGTGATGCCAGTCCGGGCCTGGTTACTGGATTCTCTTGTAGATCTGGGTGATGCCAGTCCGGGCCTGGTTACTGGATTCTCCTGTAGATCTGGGTGATGCCAGTCCGGGCCTGGTTACTGGATTCTCCTGTAGATCTGGGTGATGCCAGTCCGGGCCTGGTTACTGGATTCTCTTGTAGATCTGGGTGATGCCAGTCTGGGCCTGGTTACTGGATTCTCTTGTGGATCTGGGTGATGCCAGTCCGGGCCTGGTTACTGGATTCTCTTGTAGATCTGGGTGATGCCAGTCCGGGCCTGGTTACTGGATTCTCCTGTGGATCTGGGTGTTGCCAATCCGGGCCTGGTTACTGGATTCTCCTGTGGATCTGGGTGATGCCAGTCCGGGCCTGGTTACTGGATTCCCCTGTAGATCTGGGTGATGCCAGTCCGGGCCTGGTTACTGGATTCTCCTGTAGATCTGGGTGATGCCAGTCCGGGCCTGGTTACTGGATTCTCCTGTAGATCTGGGTGATGCCAGTCCGGGCCTGGTTACTGGATTCTCCTGTAGATCTGGGGATGCCAGTCCGGGCCTGGTTACTGGATTCTCCTGTAGATCTGGGTGATGCCAGTCCGGGCCTGGTTACTGGATTCTCCTGTAGATCTGGGTGATGCCAGTCCGGGCCTGGTTACTGGATTCTCCTGTAGATCTGGGTGATGCCAGTCCGGGCCTGGTTACTGGATTCTCCTGTAGATCTGGGTGATACCAGTCCGGGCCTGGTTACTGGATTCTCTTGTAGATCTGGGTGATGCCAGTCCGGGCCTGGTTACTAGATTCTCTTGTAGATCTGGGTGATGCCAGTCCGGGCCTGGTTACTAGATTCTCTTGCAGACCGGAGGGTGACAGTCTGGGCTTGCTTACAGGATTCTCTCCCAGACCGGAGTGATGCCAAAGTGACATAATGGCCAGCCCTGGCCTGTTACGGGATTCTCTTGTAGATCAGTGTGAAGACAGTCTGGGCCTGGTTACGGGATTCTCTCGCAAACCGGGGTGATTTCAGAGTGACAGAATGGCCACGCTGGGCCTGGTTACGGGATTCTCTCACAGACCGGGGTGATGCCGGAGAGACAGAATGGCCAGTCAGGCCTGGCTACGGAACTCGCTTGTAGATCGGGGAGATGACAGCCTGGGCCGGTTTACGGGATTGTATGGCAGACCGGGGTGATGCCAGAGTGGCAGAGTTGCCAGTCTGGACCTGGTTATGGGATTCTCTCACAGACCGGGATGATGCCGGATAGACAGAATGGCCAGTCCGGGCCTAGTTGGTGGATTCTCTCACAGACCGGGGCGACGCCATGAGACATCTGGACCTTCCGTGCTATCTCCCGGTTCCACCTCTAGGACTCTAAAAACCTTCTTGTCTGGTCTGAACAGGTTATCCAGTAATGGCTTTATTCATTCTAAGGCTGTAGTTTCACTTTTTCCACTACTAGTGCAGGACTTCAAGAACCAGAATGCAAAGCAAAGAAAAAACCAAGGATGAGGTACTCAACGCTGACATGGGATAACTTCAGATCTTGAGGGGTGGTGATCACGTCCGCACGCAGCTACAATAAGGACATGAATTATACAGCCATTAATTGTAGTTCACATTTTGGAAGGATTCCTACTACCTGAGTAAGGCAGTGGTTAAGTTGTGCCGGTGGGTGCTGGTATGCACCACCAGTAGGTATTTCAGAGGACAGCACGCAACCAATGGTTGCATTCACCACCTTCACAGTTTAGTGTGTTAGCTGCACGCAGACTATGACCTATCCTTTTAATAATAACAGAAACACTTGAGAGGGGAGCTGATACACTAGCCAGTGAGGGCTGTGAAAGGAATTATTCATCACACTCTCTGCACTCTGATTGGATCACAGATGGCTCTTGTTTCCAGATGAAAGAGTTTTGGGCACCGCACTCATTTCTTTACAAACTGATGAGGGAGTAAGGGTGTATTTGGACACAATGCAGGACAGGGCGTGCACGTTAAGAGTAGTAGAACACTAGCAAACCAAATGCCATCCTGGCATAAATTGAAACAAGCATTGGCAAAGCCAATCGGTCTGACATTGGCTGCAAAGGTATTTGGCTTTGTCAATGCTTGTTTTGTTTTGACATTATTTATGCAAAACTTAAATTTTGAAGAAACTGCTGGGACCTCATCATTCAAGAAAAAGTACAAATATTTTTTGGGGGTGCTCAAACAGTACAAAGTGTCATCGTAGTCCCTGGCACTGACGGGGAGCTACTTTGTGTGGATGAGCTCCTTATGAAAGAACAGAATGCTGTCACTCACAGTGAAGTTAGCCAATGGCTGCAGTGGGCGGGCTGATGCACTGGCCTATGCTGTAGTTGGAGGAAGAAAAATGTGAATGAAAAAATAAGAAACCAATGGATTACGGGGGGTGGCTGAAACTCCCCTGTAAGCAGTGGTAGAAGAGGGCAGGATCGTAGGGGCACAAGTGCCCATACTTTTTAGGTCGAGCCTGGGCAACGCATGCGCTGCTTTGCGAGGCATGCTGTATTCAGGTATGGACTTGAAGCTCTGACCATTTTGCGCCCATCTTTTCAATTGGCTCCTGTTACTGTCCTTTCTAAATGGTTGCTTTTGATTCATGAATAGGCTTAGTAGTCCCTCCTTAGTATCGCCTTATCTACATTAGTAACCTCCCATAAGAACTGGCCTTTTTAGGTCTCGCGCCTAGCGTTGCAGTGCGTAGCACTGCTCGCGCAGCGCGAGACCTTTAGAAAGGGCTTCTGAAAACGACCCACACGCTCGTGCGTGTGGTTTTGTTTTCGGAAGCCCACATTGGCTGGAGCGTGCGTTTTTTTTACGGAGACGGCACGCGATTGGTCAAAGGCGGGCGCATGTCCCGCCTTTTCCGCGCCCATTCCCGACGGTGGCCAGAACGCGCAGCAGCGCGCGTTCGTCTCGCTTTTGCTGCCGCGCTCCCTCCCCCCCCCTCCTCTGTGGTGCGCGCTCACCACCGTTTTTTTTTACAGCTCTCGCGTCTGGTTTTTCACAGTTTTCTTGTGGCATGCTTCAGGTAACGCTTTGTTCGTGTGCGTGCGCTTGGGGGTGCGTGTATCCTGGTCGTGAGTTTGGGGTCAGGGTGCTGAACGCAGTGAGTGGACACATTGCTCCGAGGGGGGGGGTATGTACCTCTCAACCTGGGCCCCGGGAGTGCTGGGGAAACAGCTGTGTGACACCCGCTTCTTATCCAGGTGCTAAGAATAGACGCCTGGCACAAATGCTCACTGTAATGCTAAAATGTCCCTCGCACTAAGGAAAATATGTGATAACACGCGAGGGAGAGAGTGCAGGGCCAGCCTGTCACACGTCCCGCGGCTCCCGGCCAGCCCGTCACACGTCCCAGGCGCCCTGCCGTGCGCAGGGCTGTTTGTAGGCGCACTTTAATCAGCAGCAATAATTCGCCTCCACTCAAATAATGTGAAAAGCAGCGCTCCCTCCCAGAAAGGCAAGCGCGGGCATGGGAAACATTAACTGGCAGTCAGCTGGGCGAACTGTCAATGAGTGACCAGGGGAGGAAGCGGCCCCGCGCTTCCTCCACACAAAACTGCCGCAAGAAGAGCCGAGGACGCCGCTTTGTTAAGGACTCCCTCTGATGGGACAGTGGTGGGTGGGGGCAGGTTTGTGACACTTGGTGGGCACTCTGCAGAAAGTCTAGTCTAGATAAAAAGGGGACAAGTTTGCTGAAGACTACTGGGGCTTCTATGCTTCCACGCGCTGTCCAAATCAGAATGTGGTAACATGAATTTGAGAGCTAAATACACACTTTTGTTTTTCCAATTAGCTCTAAATGATGTGTGTATCACCTATGTGAGCCAGGCTGCTACATGCGTCGCACAAAGAACATAACAGTCCAGCTTTGCATTTACTCGGGTTAGCCTGTTGGCAGGGAGAGCATAGGCAGGCACAGAATAAATGTTTTGCACAGGATCACACGGTTTGTTCAACCTGGGAGGCTTGAATTCGAACTAGGTTCTTTCTTTCCAGAGTTGGCAATTGTATCCACCAGAAAATATCTCCCTGTCTACACTTTGAGAAAGTTATGGGGGGCTAAGTATTTTTGGTAATCTCTGGCGGGAGGTGCTGAGGACACTATGTTTGCAAAAATAAGAGGTGCATGGACGAGACAAGAGTGCCCATAAAGTGACGATTAAGATATTGATCCCACTCTTTCAATATAGTGCCCACATGTTGCCCGGCTTCTTTGCAGCAAAGCCAGGGATGAAAGGGGACTTGCCGTGGCAGCATGCATGGTGGGGGAGGCACGAGTTAGACTGATCAGCAGCAGAGAAAGGGACTTGCCAGTAACAAATATTTGGCACAGAAGTCTCTCCTGAGCAGCCCAAAGGGCCTGGTCGGAGTTTACCGGTTTTAAGAAGAGACGGCAACAAGATTGAAGGATGCTTTTCACAAAGATTTGCAGTTCAGGCCATGAGGGGGTATGAGTGAAGTACACATGTATGTATGTCTGCGTGGTTCACATGATATTTTTGCAAGGCAAGCGTAATTAGGGAGTTCACTTTGTACATAAATTGATGCAAGATTTTAAAAGGCTCTTAGAGGCTTTTTTCCTACCACAGAACCGCCTTTCCAGGGCATTGAATCCACACCCTCCCTCCGCCACTGCTAATTTGAATGATTAGTTCAGATAAGCCTCTTAAAGTAGATGCATTTAAATGAAATAAGGGCACATGCCATTTTGCTTGTAGCCCAGGATTCCAGCTAATTCATTTTGTGCCTCAGTCCGAACGACTCTTCCAAGCAGATCTTAAAGACTGCACGCAATTGGCCAAAGGCGGGCGCATTGCTCCGCCCATGGCCTATTGGTGTCTATTACGCGCTTAATAGACACCAATAGGCCACGGGAGGAGCAATGCTCCTCCCATGGCCTTTTGGTGTCTGTGCGCGTAATAGACAGCAATAGGCCATGTGGTTTCAATTATCGCGCCCAGACACGGGCGTGATAATTAAAATCAAATGCTTAGCTGTGGCGCGTGCGCGCACCACTTGTTTAACATAGTGCGAGCAAAGCAGTGGGAAATGCAAGCCTATTTAAAGAAAGAAAAAAATGACGCTACTCTTTTGTAATATGTAATGTAGTCAAAGAAATCATTAAAATGTCTATTCCAATCAATTTTTGCATGACAGCTGACGGAGAGCTTGAAAAATAGCATTTCAGCTGCGGAGTGTGCCAAGTAGCAGGGAGCTCCTATTTTGGGGAGAGGAGCAGCTCCTTGGGAAAATGTTTCTACAGGCCAGCGTCAGTCGGAAAACATTGTTTTATCCTTCTGCTCAAAATAGCAGCAGCGGGATCGGCAATAAATAACCACGTGACATAAGAATTGGATTGGCTCCAGTGTCCATTAGGTCGTTGTCAGAGGAGCCAGTTAAATGACTAAAGCTCAAATGCTTTATTGGCGGTCCGGCCACAGTGTATTGATGCACGTATGTATGAATGCATGTATGCATATATACACATAGAGACATACATACATGTATCCCATTGAAAGGCCGCGACGCCCTGGCCTCTACACTCCTCCGGCCAGCCCTGTGTTTTCCTCCAATGAGCTTGAGTCGTGTCGTTAGGGTGCTAGTCGTCAAAGAAGCCTAGCACTGCTAGCAGGTGGTGACCTGTGTGGGAAGGCCTACTCTTTAGTGTATCGTTCGGGTAAAGCTCACAAAGTTCACAAGTTGCACACCTTGCCACAGTGCCTTATTTTGGACTCTCTCTTGCCTGCAATCCAAATCTATATCTTGACCAGTTCTTACTTGTCTAATTTGTGATTTCTTGCTCCAGAAGCCCCCGACAGCATAACATAAAGGGAGGGTGCACATCTCCAGGTCAGGAGAAAAGTCAAAAATTTAGAAAACAAGCATTAAAAGTTTGAGCTACTGGCTTTGCATTATTATTTGCAATGCCAATAGCTCAAACTTTCAGTAATGCGAGACCTATTGCATTGCAAATGCTTGTTAATTGTGTTGTTACTTAGTATGTTTTATTTAGTTTGTGAGCACTATTTTCCTGTATGACTTCTCCTATTTGACCCACGACATGCTTTCCTACAACACAGCACGCTGCCCGCTTTTATATTTTTTATTAGTAATGGCGGCCGCGTCATATTTACAAAATGCGCCGCTCACCCAACTTGCACCTTTTTGTCGATATTTAATTTTTTCGCCAGCGTGGTCCCCTTTTACTATAGCGGCCGCGCTCCTTTCTTTATTTTATTTGCCAGTGCAGTCCGCTTAAACTATAGCGGCTGCGGGCCGGAAGCATTCATTTAAATATGCATTTTTTATTTGGGGGGGTGAAAGCCCCCCATACCGTGTTTTCACTTTAATGGTGGCCGCGCCCCTTTCTTTAGATGCTGCTCACCGTATTCAGCTCACAGTGAGCCGCGTCTAAAGAAAGGGGCGCGACCGCCATTAAAGTGGAAGCACGGCATTGGGTGCTTTTACAAAAAAAAACATATGTTTGTGAAGTTCACAAACAAATGTTTTTTTTTTTGTAATAGCGCCCCATGCCATGCTTTCACTTCAGCTTACAGCGATCCGCGTCTAAAGAAAGGGGCGCTTTTACCCCAAAAAAACATTTGTTTGTAAAGTTCACAAACAAATGATTGTTTGTGAAGTTCACAAACAAATGATTTTTTTTTTGTAAAAGCGCCCCGTGCCGTGCTTTCACTTTAATGGCGGTCGCGCCCCTTTCTTTAGACTTGGGATTACTGTAAACTGAATACGACGAGCAACGTCTAAAGAAAGGGGCGTGGCTGCCATTAAAATGGTCTCACATTTGCGATAGTTTGAGCTATTGCCATTATAAATGACAATGCCTTTTATATATATGTTGGTTTTCAAAACTCATTAATAAAAGGCATTGTCATTTACAATGCCAATAACTTAAACTCTCGCAAATGCGAGACCTATTGCATTGCAAATGCTTGTTTAATTTATGAGAAACTGTTCCCCTACTTTTTGTGAAAAGACAACTGTCCCGGGACGGTTAATTAACATAGTTTAAATGCTTCCGCTGAAATGTAAGGCGGGGGGAATCTTCTGTGCTGTGAACCCAAAGGCGGGCAGACAGCTAAACAATAAACAAGCCTTATTGCCAGGGTGCCTGCTTACCTGAAAAATGCAAATGTGCGCAACTGGCTAATCTGCAAATGTGAAAGGTGCTTGGGAGCCAGCATTAGCTTGAATTGATGGACTCATTTGAAGCTTTGGGATAACAAAGATTTCTTCTTTTTGGGTGGTAGTGCAAGAGAGTTACCATCAGCTGAGTGGTGAAGTGTTTTAAGGGACAGCTATATAAAAAATGCATTACATACAGTCTGGGTATTACTAAAATCTATATTTTGGAAGCACCGTTTCATTGTAAGCCTTTTTGCACATTTTGTAGCAGTCTATCTTACACTGTGTGTAATGTAAGTTTAAAAGAATGACTAAAATATTTACAGTGCTTTCTGTCACAGGATGTGGCTTCATAGCACTAAAAATACAGAATTCACTATTCTCCACTGCACCAACCAACATTTAACTCTGTGGTTCTCTGGTTACACACAGACCTTTGCAGTGCAATAACTAATAGAGGTTTCATAATGCACTTTAGTGTATTTGCCACTGATTATCTTCACTTTTTACGTGTCTCTCATTTAAGCTCTGCGCTATTTTATATGTAGTTACCTGAAGGGGAAAGATCAAAAAAAGTACAGAGTTTATTATTTTTTATTTTAACCACACCTTGGATCTCGCCGCCACGCTCACTGACCCCGCCCCCATTGCATGCAGCATCACAGTTCCCATACTTTTTTTAATGCACTTCGACCACTGCCCATAAGTAAGAATATTTTGCATATAATTTTAGTAAAACCAATAGGTCTTGACTAATGATAGACTTTAAAAGATAACCCTGTCAAAGGCTTCAGATCTTCGCTCTCTGGCTCCCTGGGTGGGATATTCCGTCAACACATTTATAAAGCACCTAGCTTTGGGTTCATCCAACTGGCTCCGCCCCTTTTCAGTGACGTGAAACCCTCTTTGGATCCCCTCGCTTCTATTACAGCAAGACTTTCCTTCTAGTGAGTCTGGTGACAGCTGTGCCCATGTCTCGGAAGAGGCAGAGATGGAATGTACTGAGGGGTGGGCATCAGGTGGCAGGACAAGGGAAACATGACGCGGGTTGTGTACTTCAAGCGCCGTCTTGGGGAGAGGGCCGAGTGCCTCACACACACACACGGACACATATACACTCAGAGACGTTTTAAGGCATGGGCAAAGTGGGCTCTGGCCCAGGGCCCCAGCCTTTCTGGGGGCCCCTGATATAGCCAGCTCTGTTCTGCAGAGTCTTGCCCTGGTGATCTTAAATAATTCTTAAACAGATTGTTTTAAACACAGTTTTCATTTAATTTATTTTTACTGTGGGTAGTAGCCCTAGCCAGGTGAAAACTCCTCTACACACTGAGGGATCCCCCATACCTTTATGTAGGGACCTCCCCCAGAAGGACTCTGGTAGGCAAGGGCAAGCCTGGGACCAGAAGGTTCCAAACCTGCCATGTCCCTCCAGTGTTCCACCCAAAGGGACCCAACCCCCAGCTGTAGGCAGCCAAAGGTTGACCCTTAGAGCAAAGTGCAATTCAGTCATGGAAAGACAGGCATACATGGTGACCAGTGATCTGAGGAAGCTGAGACCAACATTCCTAGGGCCTCACTTCCCTACTCAGACACCTCACCAGCCTTGTACTTTACCTAAGCACACCACAGGTAGTAATTCCCCATGGTGGAGACCCTCTCATACCCTTAGGGTGAGGGATTGCTTAGTGGACCATAAGACAGGGGGCAACCATGCTAGTGCAGGTGCTTCCTTATATGGCCACTTAGTCAATAAAGGCTCAACTGGCCAAGGTTAGCCTTATCTCCTTTCGTTTGGGGGGTTATGTAGGAAGATGGAATCTGACTATATGGTTGCCCCCACTTTTTTTTCTGGTGTTTTGCTGGTTTATGACTTAGTTGGACTGGGATCCTGCTATTCAGGGCCCCAGTCTATCTGCTTTCTCTGTAAAAAGGTTTCCATGTGCCTCAGGCACATCTCTGATTGGAATCTGGAGTGCCCTTATAAGTCCCTAGTATATGGTATACTATGTACCCAGGGCATAGGTACCTCAGAGGCCTGCCAGGGGCTGCAGCATGTATTGTGCCACCCCTGGAAGGCCAGCCAAAGGACACCACAGGTCTGCTACTGCAGCCTGGGTAAGGTGGTGCATGCACCCCTTACTGTGATATAGGCTACCTATATCACTACATACATACACACATATAAACCTATAAGTCACTCCTATGGCAGGCCTTATCAATCCTGAAGGCAGAGTGCGTGGTTCCTATGTGAGAGGGTGCCCCTGCATGAGCTGGGCCCCTCTGCAGCGTTCGGAGACCCTTCTCTGATGCTGTTTGTAGTGCAGCCCGACCATATACTCTTAAGCGCATTATAACCTCGCGTTAAATGCTAACTTTGGGATGGCTGAACGGAAACATGTCGTGTTTGGTGTCAAACATCTTGGAATACTACCCCCCCCGCCAGTTCTGGCGGCGGGGCTAGCATTCCACCCTTCTAGAGGGAGAGACATGTACACACCGGTATACCCGGTACTGACTTTCCAGAGCCCTGGCATCACAAAATGGATGCCGCTGCCACAGACACGAGTCTGGCCTCCTGCTGCTGACCGAAACTCCGGCAGGGGAGGCCTGGACAATAGGTTTCCTGTCCCAGGGAGGTGTAACCACCTCCCCAGACAGGATAGTGTGTATTGGGGCTGGGCGGGAGCACTCTCTGGTGCTTTGAAGTCCTGCACTGGGGGCACATTTGGTGTCCCTGTGCATACCCCAGTTCAAACCGGCTCAGGGGCTTCGAGCCCCTGCTCTGGCGTGAAACTGGACAAAGGGAAAGGGGTGTAACCACCCCTCTGCCCTGACCCTCCCATAGGTGGGGCCACAGAGTATGTCCAACCCCCTACCTTAGTATAAGTATGGGACCCCAGTCCTTAGGACTTTAGATTTACCTGGACGAAACTCTGACACAGAATCCTGGACCTTCGACGCTCTACTTTAAGATTAGAGGACTGAAGAATCTCCCTTGGGGTCAAGGAGTGACTCCCCTGCTTGGCAGGCACCAAAGAAGCAATTGTCCGGTCTGCATCGCTGAAGCTCCCGTCGGACGCCGAAGTCTTTGCATCACCAGAGGTGGATTTCCAGACTTCCCCGAGGCTGCCTTGAGTCCCCAGCAAAGCTGAGGCCCGTAGCTGTCGTGGGTAACGTGGAACCGTGCATCGACTCGAGGCTCCTTCGCGGTCGCTAGTCCGTTGGCTAGTAGGCCCTCCCGAAGGCCAATCTTTTTCTGCTTGGGCTCCCTGGTTGCTCCAGGCGTGCCCTGACTTACCCTCGCTGGGTGAGTCCCACAGACCTTGCTGGTCTGCAACATCGTCCTTCTTCCATTTCCACGAGACTTGCCGTTGCCAAGGCTTGTTGGGTCCAATCCGGTCGCCGACACCCCTGCAATCGACAGACGTCGTGGGACAGCTCGAATCCAGCTCCTGGTCATCATCGACGCCTCCTGGACCTCGTGGCTGAAGAGTCAAGACGACCGTCAACCTACCTGAAGCACTCGACATCGGTGGGCATCTGCTCATCGCCTTCCTGGTCACTGGCTAGTGACCCAGACTCTGTCCCCTCTGCTTTCAGGTTCTTCAGATCTTCGATCCACCCGAACACTTTCGACTTGGCCGCCAGCAGCACTTTGCAGCAGATCGCCATTGAAAGCGACGACGAAACCCGACCCCGAAAGACACCTATGCACCCGGCTCCCCTGGGTGAGGTAACTCGAGTACTCCGGTGCTCCCGTGGGTATTGACACTAGAACAGCCTAGTTCTCAAAGGGTTTGCTCCAAGTCCTCCTCTAAGTGTCCCTTCTCTTTTAAATTCTAATCGCGACTTTCCCCATAGAAGTTAACGGCGATTCGCGGCTGTGTTCATACACTGCACGCGTCCCCCGTGGGTCACCTGTGTCACTACCTTGGGTGGTTCCTTGTGGTCCAAGCACTTCTACAGGCTCTAGGCCTTGTGTCTAGCTCAGTCGTGGTTCTTATACCACTTTATTGGTATATGGTTTGGTACGCCCCTAGGGCTCAAACGTGTATTTGTGCTATTACTGTAGATAACTAACTTATAATTTATGTACTTCGAACTCTATCCTCATAAAGGGACTAGAGGGGTGTGTTTAGCAATAAATACATATATTTTGAATATATACCTGGTGTGGTCCTCTTTCATTTGGTCACTCAAGAGATTATAGACTGGTAAAACAAGCTGCTTTACATTCCTTCAAGACTTAGCCTGAAGGCTGCTCTCCATAGCTACCACTAGGATAGCTTTCAATAAAGGTTGTCTTTAACCTATCTCCAATAAGGGGTTGTTTGGACTGGTGCAAGGTGCCCACTATAAATAGTGGACAGCATATGCCAGGCCAACTTCTCACATTGGTGTGCAGCGTGTGGGATTCCAGCTTGCTATTGTTTTCCCAGATAATCTCAATTGAATTGATCAACTGAAAACCACTAAGGGTACCTAAGGTACATATAAATCAAGCTTAGTAATACAGTAAGTTCTACTGAACTTAGAGTTGTGTGTTAAGGGATAGCACACCCTTTCTACAACTCAAGAGAGTTTAGTAGGCCACACTAGAGTAGGTAGTGCATACACCACACCTCACTAGTAATGTCTTCAAAGCCAGGACCCAGTGAGTCCTCGCCAGAAGCCAGTGGGCTTCTTCCCTCCAAGTATGATAAACTCCCATTCTTGGAATTGAGAGCATTATGCAATACTAGGAAGTTGAAGGCAGGCAAAAGTGCCAGCACCCAACACCTCAGGGAGGTGTTACTAGCTGATGATCTCAGCAGGCCCCTAGGGTCTGAAGGGGTAGGCAAAGAGGGTGGGGCAGAAGATGAGGAAGGGGCCAGGGGTGAAGAAACCCAGGCCCCCCCTCTGAAACTGGCCAGGAAGGTGAAAATGACCTTGTCCTGGAAAACCCAATTCCTCCTGTGGAGGAGGAGGGGGAGGATCAGACTGACCTCCCCTTTGTCCCCCCAGGAAGAGTTCTGAGTGTGCCCAGAAGGTCTACGTCTCCTTCTCAGGAGTCTAACCACTCTGACACCTCAATAGGGACCTCTGTCTCCTCTCATAGGAGGGAATCCTCTCATGAGAGGAGAAAGAGACTGATTCAGTATGAGCAAGCCCAGCTTGAACTCAGAAAACAGCAATTGGCTATAGACAGGGAGTCCCTAGATCTCTATAGAGAGAGACAAAAGTTGGGACTAGAGTCCCATGGTGGCAGCAATTTCCCCAGAGATAGGGAAAGGTCTTATGACCATAGAAACCTAAGCAAGATTGTCCCTCCCTACCAGAGTGGGGATGACATCCACAAATGGATAACTGCACTGGAGAGGGCCTGTAAAGTGCAGAGGGTCCCTCAGGAGCAGTGGGCAGCAATCTTGTGGCTCTCCTTTGCAGACAAAGGTAGAGACAAGCTCCTCACTGTAAGAGAAGAGGATGCTGACAATTACAAAGTCTTGAAGAGTGCTCTGATAGATGGGTTTGGCCTAACCACTGAACAGTATAGGTTGAAGTTCAGAGACACCCAAAAGGCTCAGACTCAAGACTGGGTTGACTTTGTAGATTGTGCTACTAAGGCTCTGGAAGGTTGGATACATGGCAACAAGGTGCATGACTTTTTAGGATTGTACAATTTGATTATGAGGGAGCAGATCCTTAATAATTGTCAAAACCAGCTTTTACACCAGTACCTGGTGGACTCTGATCTGACCTCTCCCCAAGAATTGGGAAAGAAGGCAGACAAATGGGTCAGAACCAGAGTAAAGACTAAGAATCAGGGTGGTGACCAGAAGAAAGATTCTACCAAGTCCCAAGAGAAAGGTGGGGATAAATCTAAGGATAAATCCACTACAGGGCCCCAAAAGTCCTCTTCTGGGGGTGGGTCCCAAACTCCTTCCTCTCCTGAAAAGAAACCCTATTGCCATGTCTGTAAAAAGCCTGGACACTGGAAAACTGATCCCAGTTGCCCCAGGATTGGCAATAAAGAAAATGTTCGTCCAACAACTACTATCACCCCTCCTGGTACTACCAGTAGTAATCCTCCAGTTGGGAGTAGTGTACCCAAAAAGTTAGGTGCTTTTGCAAGAGGAACAGAGGTGGGCCCTAGTTTAGACAGGACCCCCTCAACAGACTCCTCTGACTCTGATGGTGGTGTAGGATTTGCCACCTTTACCATGGGTCCCAATGCATTGGGCAGGTACAGACTGGAGCCAATAATTAATGGTCAGAAAGCTGTGGCATTTAGGGACACAGGGGCTAGTGTCACCATGGTGGCAGGGAAACTAGTCCCCCTCACCAGCTTTTACCTGAGTTTAAATACCAGGTAACCAACATTGATGGTGTCAGAACAGATCACCCCATGGCCATGGTCAATCTCAGCTGGGAAGGGGTCACAGGCCCAAAAAGAGTGGCAGTGTCCCCAACCTTGCCTGTAGATTGCCTGATGGGCAATGATCTGGAAATTTCAGCCTGGGCTGAAGTTGAACACCAAACCCATCTGAGAATGCTGGGCGTCCCTGTAAAGGTTAGTGGGGCTGTGATGGCCACAGCCCAAGCCCAGGGAAACTTTGGACAGATGGAGCCTGGAATAATGGCCCACTCTCCCCCAAAAGAGAGCACAAGGGTTGAAGAAAAGTCTTCTTCCCTCCAGACAGTAGGTAAGGGTCAGCCTCCTCAGGGAACTGACCCTACCCCTAGTGAAGGAACTGCCCCAGAGGTAGTCAGGCCTGTCCTGGCCCCACCCCTGATGGCAGAGGACCCTTCCAAGGTGGTACCCAGTCTGGAGCAGGTAACCTGCCCCTCTCTACCCTGCCTCAGTCAGCCCAGGGCTGCAGAGATCAGGGAGGCCAGTGGACCCCCCAGGGCCCCCTGTCCAGAGGAACCCCCCCATCAGCAGATTAGGGGCACCCAGGCTAGTAGCCCTAGCCAGGTGAAAATTCCTCAACACACTGAGGGATCCCCCATACCTTTGTGTAGGAACCTCCCCAGAAGGACTCTGTTAGGCAAGGGCAAACCTGGGACCAAAGGTTCCAAACCTGCCATGTCCCTCCAGTGGTCCATCCAAAGGGACCCAACCCCCAGCTGTAGGCAGCCAAAGGTTGACCCTTAGAGCACAGTGCAACTCAGTCATGGAAAGACAGGCATACATGGTGACCAGTGATCTGAGGAAGCTGAGACCAACCTTCCTAGGGCCTCACTTCCCTTCTCAGACACCTCACCAGCCTTGTACTTTACCAAAGCACACCACAGGTAGTAATTCCCCATGGTGGAGACCCTCTCATACCCTTAGGGTGAGGGATTGCTTAGTGGACCATAAGATAGGGGGCAACCATGCTAGTGCAGGTGCTTCCTTATATGGCCACTTAGTCAATAAAGGCTCAACTGGCCAAGGTTAGCCTTATCTCCTTTCGTTTGGGGGGGTTATGTAGGAAGGTGGAATCTGACTATATAGTTGCCCCCACTTTTTTCCTGGTGTTTTGCTGGTTTATGACTTAGTTGGACTGGGATCCTGCTATTCAGGGCCCCAGTCTATCTGCTTCCTCTATAAAATGGTTTCCATGTGCCTTAGGCACATCTCTGATTGGAATCTGGAGTGCCCTTATAAGTCCCTAGTATATGGTATACTATGTACCCAGGGCATAGGTACCTCAGAGGCCAACCAGGGGCTGCAGCATGTATTGTGCCACCCCTGGAAGGCCAGCCAAAAGGACACCACAGGTCTGCTACTGCAGCCTGGGTAAGGTGGTGCATGCACCCCTTACTGTGATATAGGCTACCTATATCACTACATACATACACACATATAAACCTATAAGTCACTCCTATGGCAGGCCTTATCAATCCTGAAGGCAGAGTGCGTGGTTCCTATGTGAGAGGGTGCCCCTGCATGAGCTGGGCCCCTCTGCAGCGTTCGGAGACCCTTCTCTGATGCTGTTTGTAGTGCAGCCCGACCATATACTCTTAAGCGCATTATAACCTCGCGTTAAATGCTAACTTTGGGATGGCTGCATGGAAACATGTCGTGTTTGGTGTCAAACATCTTGGAATACTACCCCCCGCCAGTTCTGGCGGCGGGGGTAGCATTCCACCCTTCTAGAGGGAGAGACATGTACACACCGGTATACCCGGTACTGACTTCCAGAGCCCTGGCATCACAAAATGGATGCCGCTGCCACAGACACGAGTCTGGCCTCCTGCTGCTGACCAAAACTCTGGCAGGGGAGGCCTGGACAATAGGTTTCCTGTCCCAGGGAGATGTAACCACCTCCCCAGACAGGATAGTGTGTATTGGGGCTGGGCGGGAGCACTCTCTGGTGATTTGAAGTCCTGCACTGGGGGCACATTTGGTGTCCCTGTGCATACCCCAGTTCAAACCGGCTCAGGGGCTTCCAGCCCCTGCTCTGGCGCGAAACTGGACAAAGGGAAAGGGGTGTAACCACCCCTCTGCCCTGACCCTCCCATAGGTGGGGCCACAGAGTATGTCCAACCCCCTACCTTAGTATAAGTATGGGACCCCAGTCCTTAGGACTTTATATTTACCTGGACGAAACTCTGACACAGAATCCTGGACCTTCGACGCTCTACTTTAAGATTAGAGGACTGAAGAATCTCCCTTGGGGTCAAGGAGTGACTCCCCTGCTTGGCAGGCACCAAAGAAGCAATTGTCCGGTCTGCATCGCTGAAGCTCCCGTCGGACGCCGAAGTCTTTGCATCACCAGAGGTGGATTTCCAGACTTCCCCGAGGCTGCCCTGAGTCCCCAGCAAAGCTGAGGCCCGTAGCTGTCGTGGGTAACGTGGAACCGTGACCCCTGGACACTGATCGCATTTGCAAGTGCATCCTCTTCTGGGTCTCCCACGAAGTCGTGCTTTGGGCTCCGAGTAGCCCCAGCCTCCAGCACCAACTGCACCGAAGATCACTGGCCTCCACTCCACGAGTGTCCTGTGAGTCAGCTCCACGTGCATCGACTCGAGGCTCCTTCGCGGTCGCTAGTCCGTTGGCTAGTAGGCCCTCCCGAAGGCCAATCTTTTTCTGCTTGGTCTCCCTGGTTGCTCCAGGCGTGCCCTGACTTACCCTCGCTGGGTGAGTCCCACAGACCTTGCTGGTCTGCAACATCGTCCTTCTTCCATTTCCACGAGACTTGCCGTTGCCAATGCTTGTTGGGTCCAATCCGGTCGCCGACACCCCTGCAATCGACAGATGTCGTGGGACAGCTCGAATCCAGCTCCTGGTCGTCATCGACGCCTCCTGGACCTCGTGGCTGAAGAGTCAAGACGACCGTCAACCTACCTGAAGCACTTGACATCGGTGGGCATCTGCTCATCGCCTTCCTGGTCACTGGCTAGTGACCCAGACTCTGTCCCCTCTGCTTTCAGGTTCTTCAGATCTTCGATCCACCTTTGGATCCACCCGAACACTTTCGACTTGGCCGCCAGCAGCACTTTGCAGCAGATCGCCATTGAAAGCGACAACGAAACCCGACCCCGAAAGACACCTATGCACCCGGCTCCCCTGGGTGAGGTAACTCGAGTTCTCCGGTGCTCCCATGGGTATTGACACTAGAACAGCCTAGTTCTCAAAGGGTTTGCTCCAAGTCCTCCTCTAAGTGTCCCTTTTCTTTTAAATTCTAATCGCGACTTTCCCCATAGAAGTTAACGGCGATTCGCGGCTGTGTTCATACACTGCACGCGTCCCCCGTGGGTCCCCAGTGTCACTACCTTGGGTGGTTCCTTGTGGTCCAAGCACTTCTACAGGCTCTAGGCCTTGTGTCTAGCTCAGTCGTGGTTCTTATACCACTTTATTGGTATATGGTTTGGTACGCCCCTAGGGCTCAAACGTGTATTTGTGCTATTACTGTAGATAACTAACTTATAATTTATGTACTTCGAACTCTAGCCTCATAAAGAGACTAGAGGGGTGTGTTTAGCAATAAATACATATATTTTGAATATATACCTGGTGTGGTCCTCTTTCATTTGGTCACTCAAGAGATTATAGACTGGTAAAACAAGCTGCTTTACATTCCTTCAAGACTTAGCCTGAAGGCTGCTCTCCATAGCTACCACTAGGATAGCTTTCAATAAAGGTTGTCTTTAACCTATCTCCAATAAGGGGTTGTTTGGACTGGTGCAAGGTGCCCACTATAAATAGTGGACAACATATGCCAGGCCAACTTCTCACAATTGGTCAGGGGTATTTATAGGGTGTGTACTCTACTGTCCTGATCCATCATGGAGGATAGACGTTCAGAGAGGAGTGAGCTCAGTTGTGAGGAGGAGGTGGTGGTTGCGGGGTCTTCCACTGCTCCCTCCCTGGCCGATGTGCAGAAGATGATTGAAGCAGCAGTGGCTGCGGCCTTTCTGGCTTGAGAGCCCAAGGGTCCTAAGAGGCAGAAGTTGGATGCCTCGGTGGATGTTGATACGGACGTGGACTCGGATGAGGAGGTGAAGGGTCGTTTTGTCCAGGGGGCAGACCTGCACAGTGTTCTGCAACATGTTCGGGACAATTTGGGGTTCCCTAGTCCCTTGGAGGGTGGAGAGTCGGAGGACTTTTTCGCCAATTACCAGAAGAGGGAGCCTGAGTGCCTTCCTATTCATAAATCTGTGAGGAATGTGCTAGAAGGGGAGTGGAAGGATATTGACAAACATACCTTTCCCCGGTTTCTGGCTAAAAGATATCCTTTACAGGGGTTCCCTGAGGAGTTTCCGTCTCTGGTGAAGGTGGATTCCCTGCTGGCTGGTATGGCGTCTCAGAGAGCCTGGTGGTGTCAGAGGATGCGGTTCCCTCTGACCCTGGGGACAAACGGGTGGAAGGGGCTTTGAAGCGGTCCTTTGCTGCCTCTAATCTTGCAGTTCGGTCTGCGGCTTACACTAGCTACCTGGTTCAGTCGCTTCTGAAGGACTGTCAGGGTATTTCTGAGCAGCTCTTACAGGATGAGGATCCCTTTGAATCTGTGTCAATGTTGGAGCAGCAGTTGTGCTTCCTGGCGGATTTGCCCTTCGATTCCCTTAGTGCGGCAGCGGCGGCAGCTGGGGCCTCAGTGGCTGCTAGGAGACAGTTGTGCCTTAAGCCTTGGAAGGCAGAGGCGGCTCAGAAGGCTGCCGTAATGAAGCTTCCTTTCACAGGCTCTAGACTGTTTGGGGAGCCATTGGAGTCCTTGATTAAGAAAACGGCAGAAGGCTCCAGTCCGCTCTTCGCAGAAAGGGAAGTTTGCGGATTATAAGCGGGCGTTTGGGCAGGCGTTTCAATCCAAGATGGCAGCCCAGCCCTTTCGTGGTAGGGGACGTGGCCGGGGTGTCCCTTCCTTCCACAAATCCCGGGGTCAACAGGGTGCCTCTTCCTCTTCTTCGGGGCCCTCCAAGTCGTGACTATGTGGGGGGTTCGCTGGTGACGCCGGTTGAGGGTCGCCTCACATCTTTTTTTCCAGTCTGAGAGACTTCGTTCGAGATCAGTGGGTCCTGCAGGTTGTCAAGCTGGGCTACAGGATCAAATTTGGGGTACCTCCGGTGGATGTATTCAGAGCTACCCCTGTTCCCAGATCTCAGATCAAGTGTCGGGCTCTGTTGGACGGGGTTCGGGACCTGGTTTCCAAAGGGGCTGTGGTGAGGGTGCCTGTGAGTCAACAAAGTCGGAGGGTTTACTCGATCCTGTTTCTGATCCAGAAACCAAATGGAGACTTCTGTCCGGTCCTGGATCTAAAGGCTGTAAACTTGTGTATCCCTCATCGGTCCTTCAAAATGGTGTCTCTACAGTTGATTCTACCCTTCCTGTCGGTGGGGGATTTCCTGGCTTCTCTGGATTTCCGGGACGCCTACTTTCATGTGCTGGTTCACGTGGCTTCCCAGAGGTTCCTGCGGTTCTGTGTGGGAGTCGATCATTACCAGTTCAAGGTATTGCCTTTTGGGCTGTCGGCCTCTCCGAGGGTGTTTACTAAAGTCTTGGCACCCTTGGTGGGGTTGTTGCATGCTCAGGGGATCCAGGTGTTCCCTTACTTGGGTGATTGGTTGATTTCTTCCTCTTCTTTCCTTCAGGCTCAGGCACATACCCAGGAGGGTTGCAGGCTCCTTCGACAGTTCGGGTGGATTCTGAACTTGGAGAAGTCCCATCTTTGCCACACTCAGGAACTACTGTTCATTGGGGGGGTTTTCAACACCAATTTGGGGGAAGGTTTTCCTGTCGGAGCCCCGCAGACTGACTCTGGTGCGCGAACTGTGGAAGGAGTTGGGGGCTCAGTCTTCCACAGCTCGGCAGTGGTTGCGTGTTCAGGGGCTAATGTCTGCTACTGTGATGATTGTTCCTTGGGCCCATTTGCACTTGTACCCCCTGGTGAATCATGTTCTGGGGCATTGGGATCCGGGGTCTCGTGATTACGAGCTATTGATTCTGGGGGATGTGGCCATCGCCCAGGAGTTGTCCTGGTGGCTGGTGGAGCACAACCTCTTGCAGGGCTCGCCCTTTGTGTCCCAGGAGAGATTGGTACTGACGACCGATGCCAGCGAACTGGTGTGGGGGGCTGTGTTGGATCAGGAGTCTGTTCAGGGGATTTGGTCTGTTCAGGAGGCAGAGATGTCTTCAAATTGCAGGGAGTTGAAGGCGGTTCAGTTATGCTTGACTCATTTTCTTCCTTGGGTCCTCCAGAGGGATGTGATGGTGCGGTCAGACAACACGGTGGTGGTGTGTTATGTCAACCACCAGGGAAGTGCAAAGGTGACTTCCCTCAACTTGTTGACTCAGCAGATCTGCCAGTGGGCGGAGTTGAACTTGTTATCTCTGAGGGCTTTGCATCTGCCGGGAGTTTTGAACTCGGAGTGAAGGAAGTGGCCCTTAGGGGCCACCTGGGTTATTTACAACCACCTGCTAGGCCTTCCCAAGAAATGAAGAGTCGGTCAGACAGTAGAGAATACAAACATACCTTTATTAGTAATACTATGCAGAGGAGTCCAATCTGACCTGCACCCTAAGATGTCTGCCGAGGGACTGACCCCCCAACCGTCTGCAGTGAGTAATCATTCTTCCCAAGAAGCCTCCAACCACGCCCACAGTGGAAAGTTACCGGCCTGAGCCGAACATGAACAAAGAAGGCACAGGAGGATGGGCTACCACCCGCCAGATGGGTACATGCTATCTGTGATTCGAGGTCACCGCGCTGAGTCTCAGCATCTCCCAACATGGGAGCAGAACTACACACTTGGATAGGTATGCGAGGGCAGAATGGCCTATTCATTAGTAAGTCAGAAAACAGCCTTGAACAGAGAGAAAATAATAACAAAATACAGTGTTCTGCTGAGGCAAGCAATACGAATGATGAGGCCTAGTTCAGACACAGCCTAATAGGCATTACAAAATACAAAATGAAGTCACACTTGCTAACTAGAGCTTGCACGTTGCGGGTATAACTCAATGGGTTGCATAACGTGAATACAAATGGCATCTATTTAGCCACACACTGCTAACCTAATGTAGCATGATACGAGTGCATAGCAGGAATGGGATTTTCAAATATAACAGACCCTCCTTTTAGCAGTGGTGGCTAAATGCTTTATTAGGCTATCCGGTAGGGTCTTTACAATTCTAAGTGGAAGGAAGAGAATGCATGCTCATTTCACATTACAAGAAAGAATAAAACATCACATGAGAATCAGCATCTGCTTAGTACTCAAAAATACCTTCATCGATCAACATGATATCCTGGATATCCTGCATCATCATAGTTGTTACCTTAGTATCCTGCCCTGGCAATTTAGGGGTAGGGGTGAGCTTGCTTACACAATAGGTGCAACATGCTGGGAGGCAATTAATACAGAGCAACATGTGAAGATGATACCTGCGATAGCTATAAGGGCAAGTAGTATCTTCCAACCCGATGATGTCAGCAGACCCCAGAACCACCCGGTCAAGGACCACGACCCATTATCTTGGTGAATGTCAGATGCAAACTTGTGGAGCTTCTGTATAGCAGAATATACAGTGGGGGCGTGGTCATGGATATAA
Organism: Calotriton arnoldi; assembly: GCA_963921515.1. Lineage (NCBI taxonomy): Eukaryota > Metazoa > Chordata > Amphibia > Caudata > Salamandridae > Calotriton > Calotriton arnoldi. The sequence continues at coordinate 755,232 of CAWUFW010002382.1, read as the reverse complement.
ACACAGCAACTGCTACCGATGACGCGACAAGCTCCACCCCTATCTGCGAGAATGACGTCTAAAACCATCCGGTTTTGAAGAGCAACAAGTCTCGTAGCCTGAAGCTCTACTGTAATGTTGGTCAATATTCCTGCTGTCATATTGATAACCCCCTCTACCACCCGGGTGAGTTGTCTAATATTGAGGCTATTGGTCATAGGGCCCCAGAAGGGTAGAATGCCTTTCATTGCGTCAGTAAACTGTTGCAAGGTCGTGTCAGTCTGGCCTATGTCGTCTGTACTAATCATCCTCTTAAACCAGGAGGCTAGGACACCTCTACACTGTAGGCGATGAGTTTTGTGGTAGTTGGGAGGGGCGATATAAACTGGGGGAAGGAGGTAGGAAAGGTAGCACCACCCGACCATCCCTCAGGGTGCCACACATAACCACGAGCACCACAAACAAAATAAACATTAGGCGGCGGGATCAAGGGCGGACTTTTAGGCATCCTCAATATGGAAGTGGTGTTGCATCTACTGTCTTCCACCTCTATGTCTCCTGTCCCTTGAACGCAAAAAGGAGCCAGTACATCTACCACTGCCAGGGGTATGGGCTTATCTTCGGTGACATTGCGGGCTTGGAAGGATTGATAATATTCTGCTGATACATTGAACTGCGAGAACCCATCCCTGTCCGTCTTTGTTCTGTTTGCATTTCTACCTCGATCTGCTGCTCTGAGGCAAGGAGGCAAGAACACTCGATCAAACCGCCCATTCCCTGGGAAAACACCAGGTGGGGCCCTATGTTGGGAATACACATTCATTGTCAGGGAACGAAAACGGGTGTCTTTTGGTTCCAGGGAGTCAACCTGAGAAAACGAGCGGATCATACTAAGCAAGGTAAACCACCCCTCACAACTATTAACATAGGATAAGGGCATAGGCAACAGGTTCTCACTTCGATGTGTAGTAGAAGGCAGCAAACCACACACCCAACATTTTGTTGTATTATAGGCAGCATGCGTTTGGTGCAGCGTCTGAATAAAAACATTGGCCTTATAAGACTTCCGGTGTTCTTCTTTATGAGGCGCTAAAGTACCAAAAATATGTTCAGGAGGGCTGGCGTAGTACTTATCCAAGCGTGCACAGGGTATTTCTTTTCTAGGAAGAACAGCACCCCAAATACAACTATCAAGGAAAACAAAATGATTGCGACAAACACTATTTTACTCTTAGTGGACCAAGAAGACCAAACAGGCCCATCTGAAGTGGGACGTGGAGCCGCAAAGGGCTGCTCCTCATTATGGGTAGGACGACCAAAAGGATACATTTTCAAAACTTCAAAAGCTACTTATATGTGTCACAGGGAAAAATATCACAGACTGGAGCCACAAAAGTACAACCAACCAGAGGGGTACAAATCACCCAGTGTCCTTTAGAGCCTCACTGGTAGACTCCTATTGTTCATCAACGACGGTGCTATGAAGCACTCCCACGGGATAGCTGCGCGATCGCAGCCCTTGCTGGAAAACAAATCCTCCTCTTTCAGGATAGGGCACTCTCCCTCCTTGGAAGACACCCTCAGCTAATCCTGTCCAGTGTCCAGGGCAGTGCACCAGTGTAGCTCACTCTAATCTAAAGTAGGCACCTTAGGCACAGCACCTACGCCCTAAGCTCGAGTCCTTCCCTAACTCCTGGACTGTCCTACTGGCGCACTGTCCTTCCGTCGGGCCGCAGGTTGTACCTGGCCACCCCAGGCACTTCTTCATCAACAAAAAGGGGAAGAAATTCAGGCTCAGCAGGGCATTGAGACTCACATGTCTGTGCATCAGAAGCGGGAGCATCCGGGGCGCCCTTATCTCTGGGGGACCGCCTCAAGTAAGGCCTCGTCGCTTTCCTCGTCTGTCTGCGCCAACCTCAATCGGGCGTCAGAGAAAGGAACGAAACGGGGCACGCGCTCCCCTTCCTGGTCAGCAATTCCTTCGAGGGCCCACTGATCATACGGAAGTGGTAGAGGCACCCTTTGGACATGGGACGCGTGCACCCAGTGCTTCCGGCCTTCAAGCTTCACTGCAGTGCCGGTGGCGAGCAGGACAAGTAGGGGCCCTTTCCACCTCAGCTCCAGGCAGTTCTTCCGTTGAAATTTTTTTTACCATGACATAATTCCCGGGTTGTAGCTGATGCCCGGGCCCCTCTGATACTGGTTGCAACGTGGCGTGAATCTTTTGGTGGACAGAACAAAGATCTTTAGTCAACTCATACAAATAGTCCACAAGCAGGGGGTACTCTATCTCGGAAAAGTGCTTGGGTCTTGGGACGCCCCAGACGTTGGCGGGGCGCCCAAAGACCTCCTCGTACGGGGACAACCCTGTTCTAGAATGCGCTGTCACTCTGGTATACAACAAAGCCAAAGGTAGAGCATCGGGCCATCACAATCCTGTGCTTTCTTGAATCTTCGCTAACTTCAATTTGAGAGTACCATTGTACTTCTCAACCAGGCCTGCTGACTGGGGGTGGTTCGCTGCATGAAACTTCTGTCTAATATGCAAGCCTTTACACACCAATTCAATGACCTTTAAATTTAAGTGACTTCTGTTGTCACTCCAGATCACACGTGGCAATCCATAGCACGGGAAGAACTCTTTTAAGAGTGTCTTCGCCGTCGCCATAGCCGTATTCTCCTTAGTGGGATAAGCATCAATCCATTTACTGAATGCGCAAATCACTACTAGTACATACTTCAAGTTGTTAACTCGTTCCATTTCGATGAAATCCATCTGGAGAACCTCGAAAGGGAAGGAAGGCGGTGCAAAATTACCTGCAGGAGTAGGAGTACCTTTCCCAGGATTATGTTTCAGACAAATGATGCAGTGTTTCACCAAGTGTGTGGCTACCTTAGGTATATTATCATTTCGCCATACTGGGTCCAGTACCTTACATATTCCTTTGGCACTAATGTGTGCTGGGCCGTGCGCCATGGTAACAACAGGGAGCACGTTTGCATTGGGCAGCAACCACCTCTGCTTCCCAGACAAGTCAGTCCAACACCCATCCTCGTCCAAACGCCCTATCCTCTCCTCCCATTCTGCCAGTTCATCTACTGTTGCCTCACTCTGTATTTCCCTGACATTGTCTAATGTGTCCTCGAACATTCCATTGTCTGGAACCCACGTAGCGGGACCTGTCACGAACATCTTTTTCATCTTCGATCTAGCTGTCTCCTTAGCTGTCTGATCTGCAAAAGCATTGCCCCTTCCAACATCGCCTGTTACTGCTTTGTGAGCGCTACATTTTATTATTGCCAATTTATCAGGAAGTGTCAGTGCTGTCAACAGTCTATGTATCAATGGACCATGTTGTATTCGCAACCCATGCGAAGTCAAGAACCCTCTCTCCGCCCAGAGGCGCCCGAAATTATGGGCCACCCCAAAGGCATACTGGCTGTCGGTGTAGACATTGACAGTCAGTCCCTCACTCAACTCACAAGCCCTAAGGAGGGCAACCAACTCTGCAGCCTGGGCCGATTGGTATGGGATACAGGATGTCTCAACTACAGTGTGTAACGTTGTGATTGCATAAGCTGCAGTGGTAGTGCCATCTGGTAGTTTGAAACAAGAGCCATCGACATATAGTTCCCCTTGGGGGTCGGATAAGGGAACATCAGTCAGGTCTACCCGTCCCTTCGTTTCTTCCTCAGTCCGAAATAAACAATCATGGACATCATTGTCCTTTTCTTCCGAAGGGAGGGGTAGTAACGTGGCTGGGTTCAGAGTAGCACATCTTTTAATGGTAATGTGCGGAGCAAACAAGGTTAACTCATATCCAGTGAGACGCGCACTAGTAAGGTGCTGCGTCTTTGTCTTGTTCAAAAGCGTGTCCACAGCATGGGGTACCGTGACTGTGAGGTCAGTATCAAGGACGAGGCCTGCCGATTGTCTGATAGAAACTGCCACCGCCGCGGCAGCCCTCAGGCAGCTCGGGAGAGCTCTGGCGACATTATCAAGAATTGCAGAGAAATACGCGCAGGGTCTCTGCTTACCACCAAAACCCTGTGTTAGAACAGAAAGCGCGCAACCGTCCGCCTCATGTACATAAAGCACAAAAGGCTTCTGGTAGTCAGGAGTACCAAGCACAGGAGCAGAGCACAGCGCAACTTTCAATTGCCCAAAAGCTTGCTGGCATGCAGATGTCCAAGACAAAGGTTCATGCACGTCTTTAGTGGTCAGGGAAAGGAGGGGTTTCGTTAGTAAGGAATAGTTAGGGATCCAGTGGAGACAATACGAAGTTATACCTATGAACGTGCATACCTCGCGTTGGGTCTTAGGAACAGGCATATTAGTAATAGCAGCTATGCGTTCAGGTGTTAGTCTGCGACCCTCCTTCGACAGTAGGTGACCTTTATAGGTGACCTCCTGTCGACAATATTGAAATTTCGAAAGTGACACCTTGTGTCCTTGGCGTGCCAAATGTAACAACAATTTAACTGTGGCCTCTTTACAACCATCTTCAGTGTCTGAAGCCACCAGGAGGTCGTCAACGTACTGCAACAGCACATTACCAGGGGGAAGGTCCAAAGAATCCAATTGAGCTTTCAAAGCTTGACTATAGATACTCGGACTTTCTGTAAAGCCTTGTGGAGCACGGCAGAATCTAAAACTCCTTCCGGCTATAGCAAATCCAAACAGATGTCTGCTATCTGTATGGATTGGAATGCTGAAGAAAGCATTCTTCAAATCGATGACTGAAAAGAATTTTGCAGACGGGGAACTCATTGTCAAATCGCGGTAATGTCTGGGACTACAGGATACTGGGGGACCACTATCTTGTTCACCTCCCTAAGGTCAATTACCAAGCGGTAAACATCAGGGTGAGCATCAAAAGAATCCAAGGGTGCCTTTTGAAGGATAGGAAGAATAGGGCTGTTACACACATTCGCTGCTGTCTCTTCAACCACACCAGACTTAATCAAATCCTGTATTATTTGCAATAAGGCCTTTTCTCCTGCCTGGGATATCTTGTACTGGGGACTATGTGGTAATACAGCATTGTCTTTGATCTGTATAGAGATCGGTGGGATATGGAGTAACCCCACATCCGTGTCTCCTGTAGCCCACAGTGTACGTGGCACATCCTGAAACTCAGCGGGGGGGCATCTTTTGCGAGGCATTGATTGGCACGTGCCACGTGCGGTCCAATAGTCATGTAAACACCGTCTGGGGAACAAAAGATTGTCGCATGCAACCTTTTCAACAAATCCAACCCTAACAAATTTTTCCCACAATTTGACGTTAATAGAAATGGTGAATCAACCGTGAAGGGGCCAATAGTCAAAGCAAGAGGTTTGGAAATGGGGCTGACAACCGGCACACCTGAGGAACCCACCAAAACATTATTTTGGCCAGACAGAGCTGCCCCCGGGACCAGTGAAGGGGAAACAGAGCTATTCATAGCCCATGTGTCAATTAAGAATTTCTCGGTCGCACCATGCAAATCTGCGGTGACATAGGGTCCACACTGATCTACAGGCACCGGAACTGGTCCCTTACCCTGTCCCTGGCTGTCCTAGCTGTGAGACATCCCAGTTACTTCAATCAATCAATCACAGAATTTGTAGAGCGCACTACTTACCCGCGAGGGTCTCAAGGCGCTGGGGAGAGGGAAGGGGGGGGGTGCTGCTACTGGTCGAACAGCCAGGTCTTGAGTAGCCTCCTGAAGGTCAGCAGGTCTTGGGTCTGTCGTAGGCTTAGTGGAAGGGTGTTCCAGGTCTTGGCGGCGAGGTGTGAGAAGGACCTGCCGCCGGTGGTTGTTCTTCGAATGCGAGGGACGGTGGCGAGGGAGAGGTCGGCGGAGCGGAGCTGGCGGTTGGGGACGTAGAAGAAGAGTCGTCTGTTGAGGTAGGCTGGGCCAGTTTTGTGGAGTGCCTTGTGTGCGTGGATGAGGAGTTTGAAGGTGATCCTCCTGTCGACGGGGAGCCAGTGCAGGTTCCTCAAGTGGGGGGTGATGTGGCTGTGGCGTGGTACGTCGAGGATCAGGCGTGCGGAGGCGTTTTGTATGCGTTGCAGTCGCTTGATGAGCTTGGCCGGGGCTCCCGCATAGAGGGCGTTCCCATAGTCAAGTCTGCTACTGACGAGGGCCTGGGTGACTGTTCTTCTTGTGTCTGTCGGGATCCACCTGTAGATCTTGCGAAGCATGCGGAGGGTGTTGAAGCAGGAGGAGGAGACTGCGTTGACTTGCTTGGCCATGGAGAGCGTTGAGTCGAGGATGACTCCCAGGTTGCGTGCGTGGTCAGTGGGTGTCGGGGCTGCTCCCAGCGTCGTTGGCCACCAGGAGTCGTCCCAGGCTGAGGGGTTGGAGCCGAGGATGAGGACCTCCGTTTTGTCCGTGTTCAGCTTTAGTCGGCTGATCTTCATCCAATCGGCGACTGCCTTCATTCCTTCATGGAGATTGGCTTTGGCGGCGAGGGGGTCCTTGGTGAGGGAGAGGATCAGTTGAGTGTCGTCGGCGTAGGAGATAATGTTGAGGTCGTGCTGTCTGGCGATGCGTGCGAGCGGGGCCATGTAGATGTTGAACAGTGTTGGGCTGAGGGACGATCCCTGGGGTACGCCGCAGATGATCTCGGAGGCTTCGGATCGGAAAGGTGGGAGGCAGACTCTCTGGGTTCTGCCGTCGAGGAAGGAGGTGGTCCATTCCAGGGCCTTGTCTCGGATCCCTGCGTCGTGGAGGCGTGCGCGTAGAGTGCGGTGGCAGACAGTGTCGAAGGCGGCGGAGAGGTCCAGCAGGATGAGGGCTGCGGTCTCACCATTGTCCAGCAGGATCCTGATGTCGTCAGTGGCGGCGATGAGGGCAGTCTCAGTGCTGTGGTTGCTGCGGAACCCTGATTGGGATGGGTCCAGGATGCTGTTTTCTTCGAGGTATCGGGTTAGCTGTTTGTTGACGATCTTCTCGATGACCTTGGCTGGGAACGGAAGCAGGGAGATGGGCCGGAAGTTCTTGAGGTCTCTCGGGTCCGCCTTGGGTTTTTGAGTAGGGCGTTGATCTCTGCGTGTTTCCAGCTCTCTGGGAAGGTCGCGGTCTCGAAGGAGAGATTGATGATGTTGCACAGGTGGGGTGCGATGGAGCTGCTGGCTTTGTTGAAGATGTGGTGCGGGAAAGGGTCTGACGGGGAGCCGGAGTGTATTGTGCTCATGGTCTTGATGGTGTCCTCGATGTTCACGCTGGCCCAGGCAGGCAGGGGGTCGTGGTCGATGGTGTGTGGCGGGTCTGGTGCATCGATCTTAGTTGGGGCTGTCTGGGTGTTGAAGCTGTCGTGGATGTCGGCGATCTTGCGGTGAAAGAAGGTGGCGAGGGAATCGCACAGGGGTTGCGACGGCGGGATGTCGTTGGTGTTGGAGCTGGGATTGGAGAGTTCCTTCACGATGTTGAAAAGCTCCTTGCTGTTGTGTGCGTTGTTGTCGAGGCGGTCTTTGAAGGAGATTCTCTTGGCGGACCTGATGAGGTGGTGGTGGTTACGGATGGCGTCTTTGTGGGCTGTGTGGCTGTCCGGTGTCTTATCACTGTGCCATTTCTTCTCTAGTTTCCGGCAGGTACGCTTGGAAGCTAGGAGTTCCGAGGTGAACCAGCTGGCTCTTTTGGTGGTGTCGCTGTAGGTGAGCTTTTTCAGCGGGCGAGGGTGTTGGCACAGTCGTCCATCCATCGTCTGAGGTTGCAGGCAGCGTCGTCGGTGTTGGATGGGTCGGAGGGAGGGCTGAGAGCGAGGGTTGCCCGAAGTTGGTCTTCGGTGACTTTGCTCCAGCAGCGGCGTGGGATCTGTTGGGTGCGGTGGTGTGTGGTGGGTTTCTGGAAGGTGAAATGGATGCAGCGGTGGTCGGTCCAGAGGAGTTCCGTGGTGTGGCTGAAGGAGACGTGGGAGCTTGAGGAGAAGATGGGGTCAAGCGTGTGGCCGGCGGAGTGGGTCGGTGTTGTGACGAGCTGGCTCAGACCGAGGTTGGCGAGGCTGTCGATCAGGGTGGTGGAGTTGCTGTCGTTGTTGTTCTCCAGGTGAAAGTTCAGGTCTCCGAGGAGGATGTAGTCGGTAGAGGTCAGGGCGTGCGTGCTGATGAAGTCGGCGATGGAGTCGCTGAACTGGGGTCGGGGCCCAGGGGTCTGTAGACAAGGGTGCCTCTAAGGGTGGTGTTGGGGTCCGTGTGGATCTGGAAGTGCATGTGTTCGGCGGTGCTGAGAGTGTCGTCGGTGCTGGTCGAGACCCTGATGGTGTTCTTGTGGACGATGGCGATTCCTCCTCCTACTGCGTTGATGCGGTCTCTGCGGGTGATCTTATAGCCGTCTGGGATGGCTATGGCGATGTCGGGGGCGGAGGAGTCGTTCATCCAGGTCTCAGTCAGGAAGGCGACGTCTGGTGATGATGTGTCGAGCAGGTCCCAGAGCTCGACGGCGTGTTTGCGTGCGGAGCGGGTGTTCAGTAGGATGCACCGGAGGTGGTTGAGGTCCTTCTTGGAGGGCGCCTCGGTGGCTCTGAGGCTGGTGTAGCTGCAGTTCCGGCAGGTGAAGGGACCATGGGTGCGTTTCGGGGCGGCCTTGAAGCAGTTGTGTGTCCGTCCGGGGTTGAGAGCGTGGAGTGTGGTGGCATCGTATCGGCGTCGGTCCTCGAGGCTGGAGCGGGGGGCGCGCGGCCCAGGGGTTCTGGCGCTGGGCGCGGTCCAGTCGCGGACGGGCGCAGACGGGCTTGCCTTAGGCGCTCCTTCGGCGCGGCCGCGCAGCGGCCGCCATATATGGGGAGGTGGGAGGGAGGAGCAGCTGGGAGGCAGGGGCAGCTGGGAGGCAGGGGCAGCAAATGGGCAGTCAGGGGGGCGGGGCCGCAGGGGACGCAGCGGCGGGAATGGAGAGAGGCAGCGAGGGGCACAGAAGGCAAAATGGACAAAAAAACTGAAGAAACACGGGCACAGTACAGTGGGGCAGCGAGGGCACAGAAGGCAAAATGGACAAAAAAACAGAAGAAACGCGGGCACAGTACAGTGGGGCAGCGAGGGCACAGAAGGCAAAATGGACAAAAAAACAGAAGAAACAAGGGCACAGTACAGTGGGGCAGCGAGGGCACAGAAGGCAAAATGGACAGAAAAACAGAAGAAACACGGGCACAGTACAGTGGGGCAGCGGGGGCACAGAAGGTAAAATGGACAAAAAAACAGAAGAAACACGGGCACAGTACAGTGGGGCAGCGAGGGCACAGAAGGCAAAATGGACAAAAAAACAGAAGAAACACGGGCACAGTACAGTGGGGCAGCGAGGGCACAGAAGGCAAAATGGACAAAAACAGAAGAAAACACGGGCACCGAGGCCACAAGCGGAGGGGCGAGCTTACCAGCAGCAGCAGCGGGCGGACAGCACAGGCGGAGCTGTGTGGTGGGGGAGCGACCTACCTGGCAAGGTCAAGGGTCGCTCTCCTCACCGCGCAGCGGCCGCCATATATGGGAAGGTGGGAGGGAGGAGCAGCTGGGAGGCAGGGGCAGCGAATGGGCAGTCAGGGGGGCGGGGCCGCAGGGGACGCAGCGGCGGGAATGGAGAGAGGCAGCGAGGGGCACAGAAGGCAAAATGGACAAAAAAACAGAAGAAACACGGGCACAGTACAGTGGGGCAGCGAGGGCACAGAAGGCAAAATGGACAAAAAAACAGAAGAAACACGGGCACAGTACAGTGGGGCAGCGAGGGCACAGAAGGCAAAATGGACAGAAAAACTGAAGAAACACGGGCACAGTACAGTGGGGCAGCGGGGGCACAGAAGGCAAAATGGACAAAAAAACAGAAGAAACACGGGCACAGTACAGTGGGGCAGCGAAGGCACAGAAGGCAAAATGGACAAAAAAACAGAAGAAACACGGGCACAGTACAGTGGGGCAGCGAGGGCACAGAAGGCAAAATGGACAAAAAAACTGAAGAAACACGGGCACAGTACAGTGGGGCAGCGAGGGCACAGAAGGCAAAATGGACAAAAAAACAGAAGAAACGCGGGCACAGTACAGTGGGGCAGCGAGGGCACAGAAGGCAAAAGGGACAAAAAAACAGAAGAAACACGGGCACAGTACAGTGTGGCAGCGAGGGCAAGAAGGCAAAATGGACAAAAAAACAGAAGAAACACGGGCACAGTACAGTGGGGCAGCGAGGGCACAGAAGGCAAAATGGACAAAAAAACAGAAGAAACACGGGCACAGTACAGTGGGGCAGCGGGGGCACAGAAGGCAAAATGGACAAAAAAACAGAAGAAACACGGGCACAGTACAGTGGGGCAGCGAGGGCACAGAAGGCAAAATGGACAAAAAAACAGAAGAAACACGGGCACAGTACAGTGGGGCAGCGAGGACACAGAAGGCAAAATGGACAAAAACAGAAGAAAACACGGGCACCGAGGCCACAAGCGGAGGGGCGAGCTTACCAGCAGCAGCAGCGGGCGGACAGCACAGGCGGAGCTGTGTGGTGGGGGAGCGACCTACCTGGCAAGGTCAAGGGTCGCTCTCCTCACCGCGCAGCGGCCGCCATATATGGGGAGGTGGGAGGGAGGAGCAGCTGGGAGGCAGGGGCAGCGAATGGGCAGTCAGGGGGGCAGGGCCGCAGGGGACGCAGCAGCGGGAATGGAGAGAGGCAGCGAGGGGCACAGAAGGCAAAATGGACAAAAAAACAGAAGAAACACGGGCACAGTACAGTGGGGCAGCGAGGGCACAGAAGGCAAAATGGACAAAAAAACAGAAGAAACACGGGCACAGTACAGTGGGGCAGCGAGGGCACAGAAGGCAAAATGGACAAAAAAACTGAAGAAACACGGGCACAGTACAGTGGGGCAGCGAGGGCACAGAAGGCAAAATGGACACAAAAAAAAACAGAAGAAACGCGGGCACAGTACAGTGGGGCAGCGAGGGCACAGAAGGCAAAATGGACAAAAAAACAGAAGAAACACGGGCACAGTACAGTGGGGCAGCGAGGGCACAGAAGGCAAAATGGACAGAAAAACAGAAGAAACACGGGCACAGTACAGTGGGGCAGCGGGGGCACAGAAGGCAAAATGGACAAAAAAACAGAAGAAACACGGGCACAGTAAAGTGGGGCAGCGAGGGCACAGAAGGCAAAATGGACAAAAAAACAGAAGAAACACGGGCACAGTACAGTGGGGCAGCGAGGGCACAGAAGGCAAAATGGACAAAAACAGAAGAAAACACGGGCACCGAGGCCACAAGCGGAGGGGCGAGCTTACCAGCAGCAGCAGCGGGCGGACAGCACAGGCGGAGCTGTGTGGTGGGGGAGCGACCTACCAGTTACTTCGTCCATGTCATAGTCTTCATGATAGTACTGTCCCCCTCGGGGGTCGTCGAAGTAGTTCCCGCTCTGTCTATTGGATGATGTGTTCTCCGATCGCATGTCCGCGCAACCTCCTCCTCCCCGTCCTCCAAACCCCCCACCTCTCGGGGCCTCACCTCTCTGTGACAACTCCAGGCACTCATTCCGCCAATATCCCTCCTGCTTGCAATATGCACATTGATTGAGCCCAAGGGGTGCATTCGAAGTACCACCCCTGTTAGTCCGGGGTAGCTGCTGGGCCGAACCCGAACCTCTTCCTCTCCCTCTCACAACTTGCTGCATCAACACCCTCGTCTTCAAATCCCGTGACATTTTCTCCACCTTCTCCTTGTCCTCATTCTCTCTATGCTCGTAGTACTGTGCCGTACTCAAAATTACTGATGGGGAAGAGGTGCTCCAAGTGCTTTCTGAAGCCTGCAACCTAGTCGCAATCTCTGGAAGCAAATTGGTAACGAACCTGCTGACAAACAACCGGACACCACCTTCCAATGACAGATCCTGATCACTAAAGTCGAGAAACACCCCTTCAAACCTAGTAAAGAAATCAGACACACTCTCATCCTTCTTCTGACAACATGCAGTCAACTTGTCCCAATCCACCCGTCTCGGCGGGATAAGTGAATGCATATAGGTGATAATGCAGCCCGGTAAAGCCAATATCTCCGCCCTCGGCTTGTCACCGGGCTTGCGGTCCTTATCCCACACCCTGATCTGATCCCATGTTCCTCCCAATTCCACCACATGTTCCTGTGTATGCACTTGCCTCCAAATATCCACCGGTACCAACAAGCCAAAGAACAACTCAATATCTGCGAACGTCATCACCATGGAGGAGGCCGCCTCTGTCAACTCTTTATAATACACAGTCGGGTTTTTCCGAGGGTCTGGCAACTGACTTTTAAGGGATATTACCTCACTCCTCTTCCAAGGAGTGTAGATCCACTGTTCCTGGAACCGAGCATCGACTCGCGGCCGAATTACAGCATTTGTGGAGTTGCTCAGTTCTGGCATTTCAGGATGATAAATGGGATGGACCTCTCTCATGGGATACTGGGTCACCATCGTCGGAACCTTTTGGTGCAATCTGCCCCGATAACCCACTAATGTCGTTACATTGCTAAAAACCTCATTAGGAGCCATATCTGCAGCATATACCCTGTCCCGTATGTCATAGATGATCTGCGGTGCAACACGTTGAAAGCACTGCTCCCACAGTCCTATTAGCGTGGCCGACATGTGCTTAAGGGCATGTTGCTGTATGAAGGGCTCATAATCTCTCATCACACTCCACACATCTTCCACACTGTAGATCGGGTTCCGAGCCCACTGAGCCGCCTGATTCGCCACCATTCGCTTCTCCTCATCACCCACAGCAAACGCACCAACACCTTGTCCATGCGGTCTCGTGCTGCTGCCCAGTTCCCTTCATGTATTCCTCGTATGGGAGTCTCGCCATTCGGCAGTGCTAGGGGTGTCCTACTTGAGGGAGAAAGAGGAGATGAGGAGACAGGTATCATCATGAAAGGAGACAGTGTCGTAGGAGTGAAAGGGGGTGTAGCAGTGGATACAGAGTCAGTAGACGGAACAGGAGAGCTAACGGCTCCCGCTCCCGTCCCTAGCGTGAGCAGGGAATGAGCAGGCGGGGCTGGGGCCGAAGCAGTTTGACTAGAGGCCGGAATACTAGGAAGCGCTGCACCAGAAGCCGGGGACTGAGATGTGGGAACCCTTGGGTATATCCGCTCAGGAGCATAAGGTGGAGAAGGGCGAGAATGCAAAAGCTCCTCAACGAAAACATCACCTTCCTCTCTATTAACATAACATTTATCTGTCTGCAATCGAAATTTTCTATCAGCACATTCTATGCCTTTCTCTATCTTTGCCCTTTCATAGGCCACTGCTTTCTGTGTTATTGTTTGTGTCTGCCTCTTTAGGGCCTCTTTCTCTGCTCTCATACGCCGCTGCTTTGCTTCCTTCTGCCATACTCTGAGAGAATCAAACATCGACTGCCTGCTCTTTTTGGCGAACAATTTGTCCTGCAAGAAATTCAATTTTTGCTCATCAAACGAGCCAGTAAGTGGCCACTGGAACTCAGTATTGTCCCGCGTATATTTATTCCACAATGTGCTAAACATAATAGGGCCAATACCGTGCTTGACGTATACATCAAAATTTGGGGTACCCGCCGGAGGCGCAGGCTGGCTCTCTTCCAATCGAGCCTCAGTAGAACAACATCGACATCCAAAACACCCCAGTTTACTTAGACAAGGCATCTTAATATAAGACACATGCACTGTCTCTAACGGACAAGTATAACACCAGAAACAGTAATAGAAAGAAAAGATAAGCAACAAAAATTATTCAGAAACCAAACCAAATGGTCCAAAGACCACTCCCTACAGACCGGAGACTGTACCAAGTTCAAGAAGACAGGCTCTTGCCCCAGACCTTTTCAAGCATTGACCAAATTACCAGTTGGCCTGGCAGATTGTTCGCGAACAGTCCCAGACCTTTTCAAGCGCGGGGCAAATTTCCAGTTGGTCTGGTAAACTGCTCACAAGCACTTTGTGCCTTTTCCAAGGGTCCACGGACCCACCAAGTTCAAGACAAGACAGCCCAAAGACCGTACCAAGACACAGCTGTCGGCTCGTGCCGTTCAAGCAAGGCAGTCCGAAAACTGTACCAAGACAGTCCGAAGACTGTACCAAGACACAGCCCGTAGGCTCATGCTGTTCAAGAATGACTCAATTTTTCCAAGAATCAAATCACTCACCTGGTGCACACAGGTCGAGTCAAGTTATTCTCCACTGCCGATTCTTCGGACCAAACGGTCAACTCCAAGGTTTCGCCTTCTCAGGACCCCAGCCGGTGACCACTAGACGAGGAAGCGCCCGATCAGACGGGTGGGGCAGCTGCGAGAACCAAGCTCGATCGTGTGGGGTACCCAATCTGCCCGACCGACCAGAAGCAACCCCGACCCTGCAACCCGATTGCGGGCGAGCTGGATCACCTTGCGGGGTCCCTGTTCGGGCGCCAACTGAAGGAAGTGGCCCTTAGGGGCCACCTGGGTTACTTAAAACCACCTGCTAGGCCTTCCCAAGAAATGAAGAGTCGGTCAGACAGTAGAGAATACAAACATACCTTTATTAGTAATACTCTGTAGAGGAGTCCAATCTGACCTGCACCCTAAGATGTCTGCCGAGGGACTGACCCCCCCAACAGTCTGCAGTGAGTAATCATTCTTCCCAAGAAGCCTCCAACCACGCCCACAGTGGAAAGTTACCGGCCTGAGCCGAACATGAACAAAGAAGGCACAGGAGGATGAGCTACCAACCGCCAGATGGGTACATGCTATCTGTGATTCGAGGTCACCGCGCTGAGTCTCAGCGTCTCCCAACGTGGGAGCAGAACTGCACACTTGGATAGGTATGCGAGGGCAGAATGGCCTATTCATTAGTAAGTCAGAAAACAGCCTTGAACAGAGAGAAAATAATAACGAAATAAAGTGTTCTGCTGAGGCAAGCAATACGAATGATGAGGCCTAGTTCAGACACAGCCTAATAGGGATTACGAAATACAAAATGAAGTCACACTTGCTAACTAGAGCTTGGACGTTGCGGGGATAACTCAATGGGTTGCATAACGTGAATACAAATGGCATCTATTTAGCCACACACTGCTAACCTAATGTAGCATGATACGAGTGCATAGCAGGAATGGGATTTTCAAATCTAACAGGAGGCGGATCGCCTAAGCAGGGTGTTTCTCTCCCTGTCCGACATGCGCCTGACACAGGAGGTGTTTGGTTGCCTGATGGACCGGTTCGGGGTCCCGGTGGTGGACCTATTTGCGGCCCTGGGGAACGCCTTGCGGGTGAAGTTTTGTTCTCTGGTTCGGTCGGACACGGTTTGGAGGGTGGATGCACTGTCCTTCCGGTGGGAGGGGGACCTGATGTATGCCTTTCCCCCCATTGCACTGATTCCGTGGGTCCTGCTGAAGGTCAAGTTGGATCAGGCCTCAGTTGTCCTGGTGGCTCCTGCTTGGTCCCGGAGGCCTTGTTTCCCTCTGTTGTTGAGGTTGGCGGTGGGTCCTTGCTGGCGGTTGCCGGTGGTTCCTTGTCCCCTGTCGTTTCCCCCTCTGTCCCGGGATTGTCTGGTCCGCTTACGGCTGGTGGGTTGGCTGTTGAGAGGCTAAATCTGGTGGCTTTGGGGTGTTCTCCTGCTGTGGCTGAGTTTATTCAGAGGTCCAGGCGCCCTTCGACTCTCAAGTCCTATGCAGACATTGGGTGTTGTTTCTGGGTTGGTGTACGGCTCGCGGTTGGTCTGCTTTGGAGGTGGATCCCGCGAGTATCTTGGATTTCCTGAAGGATGGCTTCGACTTGGGGCTGGCTGTGTCCTCCCTGAGGGCTCAGTGGGCGGCTGTAAGGGCCTTTAGGGGTTCAGACTGTGAGCCTGTGGTTCCCTTGGTGTCCCGGTTGTTGAGGAGTTGTTTCCTCCAAAAGCCCGTCATTAAGTCCTTTGCTCCTAGTTGGGATCTTCCTTTGGTTTTGAGGGCCTTGCAAGGGGCTCCTTTTGAGCCTCTGGGTGAGGTGTCTTTGCGGTTTCTGACACTCAAGGTGCTTTTTCTTGTCGCTATTACCTCGGCTCGGAGAATTGGGGAGTTGGGCTCCTTGCTTTGTTCTGAGCCCTATTTGCGTTTTTTTTCCGGATCGGGTTGTTCTGCGGCCTGATCCTTCCTTTGTACCCAAGGTCCCTTCCTCGTTTCACTGCTCGGAGGTTCTGGTTTTACCTGTGTTCTGTCCCGATCCTCTTTTGGAGGTTGAGGTGCGGCTGCACTGTTTGGACGTTCGGCGGGCTCTGGAGGTGTACTTGCTGTGTACTAAACCTTTTCGTAAGGTGGATTTGCTTTTTGTGACCTTTGGGCTGGCTGGTCAGGGTCTGAAGCCTTCTGGGGCTACTCTCAGTCGGTGGCTGAGGTGGGCTGGGGGGGCTGCGTATGATGCGTGTGGTGTTTTGGCGTCTGGGTCGGTTCAGGGGAGATCGACTCGGGGGAGGCTGCTTCCTGGGCTTGTTTTCAGGGGCTTCCATGGCCGAGATCTGCAGGGCTGCTACTTGGAATTCTCCTCACACCTTTATGTCCCATTATCGTTTGGTGGTGGGTGGGACTGAGTCTGCTGGGTTTGGGGACGCAGTGTTGCGTTCTGTTCAGGTGGTGTGACTTTCTACTTGCGCTAATAAAGTCTGTTTCTGCTACTGAGTGAAGCTGATTCTTGCTTTGGTATATGCTCATGTGGTTTGGACTGTGACGGGGAGGTCTGACGAGGAGGTAATGTACGGTTACTTACCGGTAATATTCATTACTCTGAGTCGTAGACCTCCCCGTCACAGTCCTGGTTCCCATCCCTCCCTCCCTGTTCGGCTTCTTGTGCTTGGGTGTACAGGATGTGGATAAGGGGGTCATAGGTTATATGCCACAGGATGTGGGAGTGGCCTGGAGGGAAGGGATGGGCTAAGAGTTTTGCTTGGAAGTTCTGGGGGTGAGGAGCTATGCTCATGTGGTTTGGACTGTGACGGGGAGGTCTACGACTCGGAGTAATTAATATTACCGGTAAGTAACCGGACATTGGGGTACACAGAGGGCAGGCTCGATGTGCTTAGAAACCCCTCAGGAGCAGAGCGGCGTCTTTGCTGCGCTGGTAGTCATACGTACCTAACCCGAGCCTGCCAAGCCCACCGCCCTGCTGTCCCATCAGTGTACCGGTACTCTCCTTGGCTAAGGACAAGCTCCGGTACACTGATGGACTCCTACACACGCACCCGCACAGGTAGAAGAGTAGTGCGACCAAGAAGATACAATGACTTTACAACATAGAGCTCCAAGGGGTCCACACCATCTTCACCTTGAGCTGACAACGCAGACGCCCGGGACTCCTCCCGTGAGGGGTCACCACGCAGAGACTATGCGCAGAAGTGCTCTCACGCACAAACCACCGTTTATGCAGTTGGCAATGGTTCAGGGTTGGCCCTAATGGGTCCAGAACAAAAGAATAAAGTTTTTAGTTCACTCTCACTTTGTCACATGTCCTATGACGATTAAAATGTATAAATTGAAATCCTCACTGTCCCCTTTGGGACTTTATTCTTTTGTTCTAGACCCATTAGGGCCAACCCTGAACCATTGCTTTCTTTAAACATATACTAACACCAGGTTCATATTTCGGGGTACCCTTGTTCTCCCATACTAGTTTATGCAGTTGGGACTCTTGTTTCATGCCTTTTGCATTGTTATTATAAGGGGGAGATATGTGGTGTTGCGGTCTAGTGCCCAACACCCACGTGACCTGCGCCAAGCCTCACCAGAACTCGGGGGTGGGGGCGGCGCAGAACGGCTGGGGACATGAAAATGTATACACGCTGTCCTCCCTCTGAGTAAAGGAGTACGCACTACCTCCTGTGTCCCGTGTCATCTGTTCCTCCGGGGCTCGCACTTCTACCCCACACCAAACACCAAGTTCCAAAATACAAAGGATAACCCAGCTAGTCATGGCGGAGAGGTGGCCGCTTGAGAGCGCACCTGTGCATTCTGGGACTCGTACAGTTCTTGTTTCCATATTATGGAAGACCCCACCCTTTAAAGCGCTCCTGGGTGAAAAGCCAACGCTGAGGGTCACGTTATATATAAGATCACGTGACAGATATGACTCAACAAATGTGCAGCGATGTAACTGTCTCCGATGAGAGTGGCGGGGCCAAAACCGTGGCTGCCAACTCCAGGCTCCCTCCCACCAGCTGCTCCCCACGACGATAGGCGGCTTGACGATCTGAGTGGACCGCTGGGGTCAGAGGGCGAAGAACAGGCCAGAACATGGAGCTGCGCCCAGCGAAACCAATGGCTTCCAGGCGCTGGTCTGATTACCAATAACCATCGCAGACGGTGGGTAACGGCGATGGGACGGGCCAGAAAGGGGGATAGGGGAGGGGAAAGGGAGATGGGGTGATGATTAAGGAAAAGGAGTTTTATCACAACCTTGTAACCTTGCGCTGTAATGTGCTCGCGGCCGAGGAGAGAAATGGTTGGTCTTTTATCAGAAGCAGATTCCAAACTACTAAATAAGAAGCTTAGAGAATGTAACCTTAAAGACAAAAATCACAAGATATGGTGAGAAAGACCACTATATATTGGGTTTCCAAATCATGAGCTGGTACTTTTTAAAAACCTTTAAGAAGGATATGTTCCCAAGGAGCCCCGACGTCCCGAGGGGGCAAGAGACAGCGCTCACGTTTGCACACTCTCATGCGAGTGTAGTTCAACCAGCCAGGGGTTTCCGTTGCATTCTGGTCCTTGTAGTCTCGAGTATATCATTATAAACTCCGAAATACATGTACCAAATATATATTTTTTAAAGTGTAAAGGAAGAGCAGCTCGCGCATAGAACAGGACACATTTAGACCGACTTGGAGAAGGGATGTCTAATCTTGTAATCTGCGCACATTCATAATTTACCTCATCGTTGCCGGACAAAAAATGGAAGTGGTGAACCTTAGTATTAAATGCGAGAAAAAAAAACCTTAATATCTACATGGACATAACTGTTTGAGGTTTAGATGTACATACAATGTGCTACACAAACCGGGTCGCCTTTCATGGAGCACGTCACCAGCAGAGTAAAGACTCACGGGTTTCATTCGTTCATAAATTAAAAGCACAGGCTGAGCTGATGCACTTTTATTGTGAATGTTTGTAAGCTGTTTTTTCTGTCCACGTTTTCTGTACAAATGTGAGTTTGTGTGGGGTGAGGCATGTCTAGGGTATTGTGTCCAGTTCAGTGGGCCACATCTGGACCATTGCACCCTGTTAGGAGGCCACAGCTGGGGCACTGCATCCAGCACTGAAGGCCACATCTGGAGCACTGCTTCCAGCATTGAAGGGCACATCTGGAGTAATGCACCCTGCTAGGAGGCCACAGCTGAAGCACTGCTTCCAGTTGTCGAGGCCACTACTGGGGCTCTGTGTTCAGTTCTAGAAGTTACATCGAGAGCACCGTGCTCAGTTCTGCACCCCAAATGTTCAGAAACATACAGGCACATTGGAGACTGTTGAGGCTCACGGAGAGAGGGTTAATGGGGGAACATGCGCAATGGTTTATGCAGTGTTTTGTGACAATATGTGAGCTGTGAATATTGAATGGCGTAGAACGACAGGCTAGAGAACTATACAGGTGTGGCAACTGTATGTGTGGCTCCTTGTTTCTCGTACCTGCCAACCCATCTCATTCCTCCTCCCTCTTTTCTCTGTGCGCTCCTTGTGCCCCTTCCTGCTTGCTAGCCCCTCTTCTTCCCTCCTACACAGGTGACTCAGTACTTCACCAAAGCAGACACCGTAGACTCTTATCTAGCAGAAATGAGAAACAAGTGTCGCCCAGAGATGCCACTCCAGAAAAAATGCATTCATCTCCATCAGCCTTCAGAGGAAGGACAGCACAGGATTCTAGGATCTAGTGAAAGCCGGTGGCTCCACTGCAAATATTCAAGAAAATTCTACTGTGACCATCAGCAGCTCTCCCAACAATGAACGTAACCAACCATTCTCCATCTGCGGGACTTAAAAAACCATACTGATGACCATTAATCAAGAAGAACAACCTAGACACAGAAGACCCTAATAACTGTGGACCAGCTTCCAATGGACTCTTCCTTGATTGATTTATTGAAGCCATTTGTAAAGCACAGAAGTGTCCCTGTGCTAGTAAGGTAGCAAAACAGACTCAATCCCATAAACGGGGGCGCAGCTTCAGGAGGGTGTTTGGGGGTGTTAAACCCCCCTAACAAATGTATTCTCTAGTAAATATTTGGGCGCTGGAGCTTTCAGTTGGGTATGGTGAGGTGTCTGTCGGATTTCGCCTGGGAGTTTACATGCATACACAGACAAACACATGCACTCTCTCTCCTCTGTTTTGAAGTTCTTAAAACTGTTTATTTTACAACATATTGTCTTTAAAAAAAACCCTAACAATCTGCACTGCTGCCCCTTAAGCCCCCTCATGCTCTGCTTCTCAAATAATGTATTTTACTATAATATGCCAGCGTGATTGTTGGGAAATTTGAAGCTAACCCCCCCCCCCCAAAATCCCCCCTCAATGTTACAGATCAAGCGAGACGCCCCTGCCCAGAATCATCAAGGTGGGAGGGACCAAGGAGAGCTATCCAGAGCTAGAGATTATATATAAACCACTAAGCCTGAGGCTGTTTCCTAAAGATGGGAAGACTTGATTGAGAGTGGTGATACAGCGGCAAGGGATTCCAGGCCTTGGACATTTGAGGCTACTGATGAATGGCCTCCCTATCTAGAATTTGTGAATCTAGAAGCTCTAACCAAGGATATATATTTAGACCTAAGATCCCTTGAGGGTTTGTGCCAGGAAAAAAGAGATGCCGTGTAAGTTTCCTGGCTGGTGTTATAAACGTCTGGCAGAGACACAGAGCCTTGAAATAGCATCTCTTATTCACTGGCAGCCAATGAAGCTTTTGTAGGTGGTGGGAGATGGATGCACTTCTCTTTCATTCCAGAATCAGGCAGCTGCAATCTGGGAATAAGATGTTTAGGAAGGCCAACTAGTAAAGCATTCCAAGAGACCATTTTGGACAGAATGAGTGCTTGCAACAAGTCCTTCCTAGAGGTGGGTGGTAAGAAAGGGAGAATCTTGCTGATCATAAACAAAAGACTGAATCCAGTAGTACAGGTAGACTTGACTTGCTTTCTAAAAGCCTGCTTATTATCAATCATTAATCGTGGATTACGAGCATGAGGAGAGGGAAAGACCCTAGAGTCTCCGGCCACCAGTCGGAGGTCCATGCTGTAGCTGGGTCAAACACTATGATTTCAGTCTTATCACAATCTAGGGACAGATCATTTAGGTCCTATTAAAAGTAACAAAGGGGAAAGAGCTTAGTGTTGGGTCCCAAGCATGGCTGGGCAGATGAGCGAGGCCAGTAGGAAGGGTCTTCAAATTTATAGCTTCCCTAAAGTGCTGACGGTGTTGGTCTTCTTTGTCTACATTATCATCCATACGAATGTTAAAGTCGCCTTGCAAAATCGTCTATTAATCTTCAATAAGCAAGAGGCAACTGACTCGAAGAAGGAAGGAATGAATTCTGATTCCGGGCCAGGCAGTCTCCATATCACCAAACATTTAAAAGAAAAAGAAGGAGCGGTAGAGACCACAAGAGCTAATGATTCCGCCCCTATGATGGGCAGTATATTAAAAATGGATACCTCTTAAGTTTCTGTAAATGTACAGGTGATACCCTCGTCACGTTGCCCATGTGTGTCAACATGCTTTATGCGGTGTTCCTTAGGGACTGCTAATGAGATCTCGAGGGCAGAGTCAGCCTTTAACCAGATCCTTGTAATAAACAGAAAATCAAGATTGCGATCCTTTATTATGTTATTAATTTAAGAACAGCTCTTAACTAGGGACCAAACTTTTATGAGGGCCCAATTTAGTCTTTTCTTCAGGTCCAAGATAGAGTACATAGAAGATCTAGGGGTGCATCATATCTTTGAATGCGTCAGAGCCTGATAAAGTTTTAAAAAAAGGTATTTAGAAACGGCTTCGGTATGATCAACGTAGGGCACAAAGTAAGGGGAAGCATAGTGGGGAGATAGAAAGAAATCCCTAATAGCCTGCGGTGGAAAACTGGCAGAGTCCCTGGCAGTGCTTAATATGAGCCGGTGGTTTCTGGTGCTCGGCACCGGCACTTAATTGTCAACACCGACACGTGTCTGCCACAAGGTGGTGCTGTCTAGATAATTTAGAGATAATCACAAAAGTAGTTAAGTATTTATTCAATATACATTATAAAGGACTATTACCTACTGCCCGAGCCATTCTTATAGCTTTGGAGCATG
Organism: Calotriton arnoldi; assembly: GCA_963921515.1. Classification (NCBI taxonomy): domain Eukaryota; kingdom Metazoa; phylum Chordata; class Amphibia; order Caudata; family Salamandridae; genus Calotriton; species Calotriton arnoldi. Next base: position 733,006 of record CAWUFW010002382.1, on the reverse strand, counting down.
AAATAGTCCGAATTTTCACTGTTGTAGGAGTTTGATGGTTAGTAGTTGTGGTGTTACCATCACTGGCAGCGCCTGCTGGGTCAATGGGTGGTGCAAGCTGTGGTGGCCTCCTGACGAGACCCCTGGCACTCTTTTTTTTCTTTTCAAATTACAGAGTGGTCCCTGACTCTGGGTCAGGTCCAGGAATGGACTGGTGGAGACAGCATTGTCTTTGATGCACCCGATGTATGTGTCAGCTGCACGCCTGCTTTTATCCTTGATGGCGGTCAAATGACTAGACCACAATGGGATCAGACTGTTCCTGCTACCCCATCACGCCCCGCAAGATGGCTGCCCAGCTGCCTGTGTAGACCCCTAACAAGGCTCTAGAAAAGAAACCTGACCAGAATTATAAAGTGCTAAAAGTGCAAGCTGATAAACAGTTAGAGCGCAGAGAAAGTCGGTTAAATATATAATGCCCACAGCGCAGTAAAAAGGAAAGCAATGCCAAGATCGCAACCAAACTCATGTGCAGTTCCCACTCAAACAAGGCTCTGCAATGCAACATGGAACTAACACCAGAGAAACCGTGTTAGCAAGGTCTGACCGAGGTAGTCTTGTCTGTCTAAATGGCGAATAACAAAAGGGACAGGACTGATGGCTACCTCATAATTACCAGAAATGACTAATTGAAAGAGTGACATTCCTGCAGATCTGTCGGTTCCTCGAACACAACCACTACCTCCTAGACTACCAAGAAAGACTCTGCCCAGGACGAGCCACTGAATCTGCCTTAATCATCGTATGGGCTGACGTAGACAAGGTAGTTGACAAGCCGGCATATTAGCAGTACTTCTGCATATCTCAAACGCTTTACCAGGGATATTATATTATGATGATACACATGCTCCTTGTCCCCCCAACAAAATAAAGACTGAGTGTCCCAAGGATCTGTCGTCTCTTCTCTCAAATGTATGCATGACCCCATTACCAGACATAATCAGCAGTTTTGAACGTGGACAACACACAAATAATGCTCAAACTGGAAAATTCAAATGCCATTGGAAGCTCTAAACTCGAGAACTGCCTCAGAACCACTCACCCATGGATGAAATGGAACCATCTTAACCTAGATGCTTCAAAAAACAAAATACTCATTTGTGGAGAATGGAAAACATATCCATTAATACTCTGGCTGGACAAACTAGGACAACCCAAAAAAATAGAAAAAAGAAGTACAAAACCTTGGACTTCCCATGCATCGTCAATGGCACCCCAAGTGGACAAACTAACCAAATTGTCTTCCTATACTATGAAGCCACGTCGTCACATTTCCCCCATCTAGCATTTCCTCAAAAAACTTCTTGAAACAACAACACTCATCTTATCAAACTCTGTTGACACAAATGGACTGTATCATGGGATTCCCTCCATCAACAATAAGACAACTCCAGGGAATTTAGAACTCTGTCACAAAATTACTTCTACATGTAAAGCGATGCAAATGCCTCTCCCCTGCTCCGAAAGACCACCACGGGCTACCAGTCACGCAAAGATCTTCATTCAAGCTATTATGTATCACATGGCTATAAAAAATAGAGGTCCAAATCCCAACAGATGAAAATCAACACATTCTCACGTTCATTCAAGGCCAGCACCACAATTAACCATTCCACCTACAAAAAGAAAACTATCTTCTCTGTACAGGCTGCAAATTACAGAGCTCCGTCCCAGAATATATAAGCGCTACTGACAACCATCTGGAATCTAGAAGAATGGTTAAGACGTGGCTTGTCCCTACCGTACAACCATAGCCTCCCTGATGCACCATCTGCGAAAAGGGACATACAACAAGAATAAAGTTTGTGTCAACCTTTCAATGTACTCTGCTATATCACAATCACTGCAACATATACTTTTCTTGTCCAGCCCCTGTTTAATCCAATGTAAATGTACTGTCAAACACTCTTGTTTTACTGCTACCATGCGTGTAAGATTGCACAACATCCTAAAAACTGTCACCTGCTGCATAATCCTCCCCAAAGCAACTCCTATTCAAATGTGCATGTCCCTGTTTGACTCCTACATGCACTAGCATGCCCTCCGACCTACTCTTCTCTGTTCATGTGTGAACTGCCCACATCCACACTCGTACCCACAAGCTCTCCCTTCTCACAAACTGTAAACCACTTGTCAGCACCCTAGCCATGCCCTGCTCGTTGTCTACCCTGTCTATTCACCCACCAATCATACGCAAGTACTAACACACCCCCAGCCTCTGCCAATCCCATGAATCCCCTCCGACTCCATCACTAACACACTGGTGGAAAACATGGAAGGGTGCATCTAAGAACACAATTTAAACCCACTAACAAAAAACAAACTAACCTGGGTCCCAGAAGAGCCTGCTAGTTCTCATAAGGCACTCCAATGCATCATCGGGGTAATAGGCACTATATAAATGCTATTACAATACTATACAACGTGTTACCACAATAAACCCAGACCTACTGACTATGCCGACGCTTGTTTTGTGAAATTATATTAATTGTGGCTTCACCTAGTTGGCGAATGGAAAATTGCACAGACTCTGTATGCTCCTGCTTGCAATTACACACTTTCAGTGGTTTCCATTGGGTTCCATTAGCGGGTCTGATGGGTTAGGGGATTAATTCGTCCACTGTAGGGGCCGGTGTTTGACCTCATGTTCACAGGTTCAAATCCCTGTGGGTCCACTCAGCCTTTCATCCTTCTGAGGTCCATAAAATGAGTACCATTGAGTTGGGTAACCATAAACATCTGTTATTCAGCGCCAAGAGGCCCTTCTGGGTGAACATGCGCTGTACAAGTACACATGTTATTTTGTGGTCCAATGTTGTCAGAGGAATTCTGCCATTACGTGCTTCCGCCATACCACGATGCTGCTTATGGTTGCCATGGCACAGTTTCCTCAGTGCAATGGCGCAACTTCTCTCCGGCCCAAGCTCTTCCATGCTATCCTGTGGCAACTTCAATGCTTGTGGTAAGTGGATCTTGATTTGCTTTCCTACCACGTGCATGGGGGTGATTATAGCGCCTCATTGGAGTCCAGGTTTCCATGTCGGGGACGTGGAAGTGGAACAAGGGTAGCAAAGCGATTCACTTTTGAAATTGTTTTCTTTCAAGTTTTTTGCGCTAATTTGAAGAAAACGTTCATGGGAGTCAGTCCTGACTTGGCTTTTGGGAAGGGGGCAGTAGTGTTATGTAGTTGCATACCTACCACGCACATGGAGATAATTAGAGCGCATCATTGGAGTCCATGTTTCCCAGTCGGGCCGAGGAAGTGGAACTAGGTTGGGGTCCAGGTGGAACAAGGGTGGCAAGGCGAATTGCTTGCAATTGTTTCTTTCAGGTTTTACGCTATTGTTAAACAAAGTTCATGGGAGTCAGTCCGGACTTGGCTTCGGGAAGGGAGCAGTAGTGTTGTTCCTTCACAGCTAACCTAGTGGGCCACGTGAAACGGGAGGAAAATACCGAGCTAGAATAGAGGAGAAAGTAAACAATTATTAAAGGGCACATTAGTGGCCGAGCTAATGGCGAAAAACCAGACTTTCAGGCATAGGTAGTATTGATGCATGTTTGTGGGATTAAAAGGAGTTTTATTTGAGGCTCCGGGTTTATACAGACACAACGGACCACAGTTTCCCCTGGATGACGGGTACTCTAAGTATGCGTAACTACATTGAAATCAACGGGGGCTGGGAACCAAAATCTGCGGTAGTGATCGGTATTAAATTACGGGAAGTGGAGTGACATTGAAGCAGATACGCTCATGAGCAGTGTGGGGTTTTCGGTTTTCCTCGAGGAAACTGAGCATAGACCTTTCACTTCGGAAAGCACTCTGTCAACATAGGTGCTAACATATATCTTTTATGTATGGTTCTGACGGGGACAAAATATTCCACATAAAGTAGTCTGCGGTAATCGTAGTGACCCACCTGACCGTCTGGGGAAATAGTGCATACGGTTGGGTGGAAAATTACAGTAGTAGGGCGGTGTCTTGGTGTCCAGTGCCGTATGATTATTTAGTATACACCTGATTGGGGTCGTTTTCCAGCTGCTTAACTCGTTACTTGAAGGGGTGGGGGTTTTTTCCATTCCCCGCGGGGGTGTTTATGGTTTTGGGGACAGTTCCGACAAAGGAAGCAGGCGTTCACATGTCCAGGGTTATAAATAGTTGAAACAGGTGCTCTTATCAATAGTTGGTATGGATTATGCATTTAGATAAAAGCAAAAAAGATTCTCGAGGTGCTGGTTCCGTCGGCAGGCCGGGTGGTTTGGCGGATTAACACACCCATTGCTGGGGCCGGGGTTCGATCTCAGGGTCGCAGGTTCCGTTCTCGACAAGCACACGTACCCTTTCATTGGCACGGAGGTTGACAAATAAGCACCATTCAGTGGGGGAAATAAGCATCTGTTATTCAGCGCCAAGCTGCCCCTTTGGGGGCGCCAATGCACGGTGCTGATACAAGTCATGCTATGGGTCACAAATATCATTGGGCTGCGGCTACCTGGTAGTGACCGCCTTTTTTCGGCTGCAGCCCTCAGGCACAACACTTGCTCGTGGGGGTGACAGTGCACGGTGCAAATATAAGTCATGCAATGTGTCACAAATATGATTTGACGGCCGCGACCTGGTAGTGACCCTTGCTGGTTGGGATGGTGGTTTTGAACGTTTTCCAACTCTGCGGTTGCAGCCCTCAGGCACAACACTTACCCGTTGATATGTTTAGGGTGCTCTCATCCATGGGTTGGCCGTGTGGCGGGATAGTCCATCTGACATCCGTAGGTCATGTAGGGTATTGCTAAAAATTCAGTCCATATTGGGGTAGCTCTGCTGAAATAGCAATATATTTAGATGCAGAATTTTTCTTTGCCTTTCAAGTGACAGCAGTCTTTCGTAATGGAATAATGAGGTACAATGTACGTAATAAGGAGTAGGCCTAGGGAAAGAGATGCAGTTTAAAAGCTCATGCTACTAACGGGTGCGATTTATTGGTGACGGAGTGGGCCTTGCGAAGGAAATACATTTTGAAATCGCATCCTAATAATGGGTAGAGATGTGGTGGTGGTGGTTGGTAATACGCAGAGTTCCTCTGCCTTTTAAGGGTCACAAGACCTGAATGAGAAAGGGGGCTGTGCAACACAATTAGCGTGGAGTGGGCCGTGGGTACTCCGCCGGCTCGGGAGGAGAGCTTTGTCGGCCAGCTACTGCCTTATTCATTACTAATTGTCGCCCTCCAGCGTAAAGGAGGGGCTACAGTAACAACTAGCATCCTTCGGGTGGGGCTACTTGGTGCAGTGATGGCTGTCGGTCACCACCACAAAGGAAAAGCTTGAACATTTGGGGCCAGGGTCCCACTTTTGGGGCATCAAAGCACTGAAAAGGGGGGGGACGCGGTATTCTGATTGGCTTTCGTTCACTGCTAGAAGCACACGCCAGCGGTAAAAGAATGTGGGATACGGAGAGCAGTGTTTCAGTTGAGCCAGGGGTTGAAAGGGGGGCCCATCAGAACCCCCCTTTGGGGGCTAGAATAAGGGGAAGGCAGTACCACCCATGGGGACGAAATTGGCAGAGTATGCCGGATAATGGATTGTAGAGGCGCAGCGGGACGACCTCAAACTATTCAGGGTTGGTAATTCGTTTGTTAACCTTCAGGTGCGGCAGCTGCCGGTTTCTGGGCACAACAATATTGTGCATATTACAGATTGACAGAGAGCCGGAGAATGGATGGACCGGAATCTGATAAGCTGATAAGCTATTAACATGACCGCCGTAGTGTTGGCGACAGTGGGAAAAAGGTATTATCGCCTCTCACAATAATGCGCTTAGTTTACGGCGGTTACTTTATTCATACCCTCAGCTCTCAATAGGTGCAAATGGGACAGCCGTCAAGTATGCTAGGGTTCGGTAGCGGAGACGGAGTAAGGAGTGTCCACAGTTGTAGGAGAGTAGGATCTGCCTCTTATGTTGCCCCCACTTTTTTTCTGATGTTGACACTGGTTTCTGGCTATAGTCTGGCTGGGTCTCTGCCAATCAGGGCCCCAGCCTCTCTGTTCTCTCTAAATGACTTGGAGTGCACTCTAGGTGCACTAGTGATTGGATACTGTGGTACCTTATGAGTCCCTAGTATATGGTGCCTTAGGTACCAAGGGCATAGGTACTTCACAGGCCTACCAGGGGCTGAAGCATGTATTATGCCACCCCTGGGAAGCAGACTAAATCTGACACCACAGGCCTGCTACTGCAGCCTGGTTGAGGTGGTGCTAGCACTCCTCACTGAGATATAGGTTTCCTATATCTCTCCTGCACACACATTTAAACCTATCAGTCACCCCTAAGGCAGGCCCTATCAATCCTGAGGGCAGGGTGCTTGGTTCCTATGTGAGAGGGTGCCTCTGCCTGAGCAGGGCCCCTCTGCAGCTCTGAGTCCATTCTCTGGGGCTGTTTGTGGATGCGGTTAAACCATATACTCTTAAGTGCATTATATCCTCGCGGTAAAATGCTAACTTTGGAATGGCTGCATCAAAACATGTCGTGTTTGGTGTCAAACACCTTGGAATACTACCCCCCTGCCAGTCCTGGCGGCGGGGGTAGCATTCCACCCTTCTAGAGGGATATTCATGTACCTACTGTGGAAACGCGGTAGAATCCTGCAGAGCCCTGGCATCACAAAATGGATGCCACCAGTCACAGACACTGGGCTGCCCTCCTGCTGATGAACGAAACTCGCAGTGGAGGACGCCCAACAATCTGCATCCTGTCACAGGGAGGTGTAACCAACTCCCAGACAGGGTTTAGCATATTGGGGCTGGGTGGGTGCACTCTTAGAGTGCTTTGAAGTCCTGCACTGGGGGAGCAGAAGGCTCCTCTGTGCATATGCCAGTTCAAACCAGCTCAGGGGCTACCTGCCCCTGCTCTGGCGCGAAACTGGACAAAGGGAAGTGGGTGTAGCCACCCCCTCTCCTGACCCTCCCATAGGTGGGGTCATAGAGCTAGTCCCTCCCTTTCTTTTAGTATAAGAGGGGGAACCTGTGCATTGCACCCCAGATTTCCCTGGACGACGCTCTGAAGAAGAATCCCGGACCTTCGACGTTCCACTACCTTTGGAAGACTGAAGAATCTCCCTTGGAGTCAAGGAGTGACTCCCCTGCTTGGCAGGCACCAAAAACTACAAACGACGGTCGCAAACTACGCCGCTCCCGCCGGAGTCCGAAGTCCCTGCAGCCCAAGAAGTGGATTTCCTGACTTCTCAAAGGCCATCGTGAGTCCCCAGCGAAGCTGAGGCCAGTGGACCCCAAGAGTAACGAGGAACCGTGACCCCTGGGTACCGTGCACTATTGTCGAGTGCAACCCCTTCACAACGTTCCACGAACTTGTGCTTTGGACCACGTGTGGTCCCAGCCTCCAGCAGGAATCCTCCGAAGATCAGAGGCCTACCACGTCCCGAGTGACCGTGGGCCCCTGTGAGCGACTCCTCCCGAGGCGTCTTCGCGATCCCTTGCCAGCCGGCTTGTGGGTCCCCAGAAGACTTTCTAAAGAAACCAAAGGGCTCCCCTGGTTGCTCCAGGCCTGCCCTGACTTACCCTCGCTGGGTGAGTCCCACAGACCTTGCTGGTCTGCGCCATTGTCTCTTCACACTTTCCCCGAGACTTGCTGTTACCAAGGCTTGTTGGCTCCGATCGAGTCGCCGACACCGCAGTAAGCTGCAGACATCGTGGGACACGCCGAATCCAGCTCCTGGTCGTCGTCGACGCCTCCTGGACCTCGTGGCTGAAGAGTCAAGGCAACTGCAAACGACCTGAATCTTGCGACGACGGTGGGCATCCATCTTCCTTGCCCCGAGTCACTGCCAAGTGACTTTGAACACTGTCCCCTCTGCTTTCAGGTCTTCCATCTTCCGAATCCAGGCTTGGATTCCTCCGGACACTTCTCCTGTCGCCGCAAGCAGCAAGTCTTCACTGGCTCCCATTGAAAACGACGCCGCAACCCGACACCAAAGAACACCTATGCACCTGGCTCCCCTGGGTGAGGTAACTTCAGCACTACGGAGCACATGTGGGTGGGGGCCCTAGAACTACTTACCCTGTAAGTGACTTGCTTGTAGCTTCCCTCGAAGTGTCCTAAAACTCTAACTTTCTAAGTGCGACAATTGCGCTGACTCGTACAGGGTTCGCGAGTGTGTTAGACACACAGCGTCCATCTCCTTTGTAACACTATCTAGAACTGTATCCTTCGACTCGTACTGAGTCCGATCGGTGTTCGCCTTGAATACACAAAGGGCCTGTAGCACTGAGATCTCCATTGCACTGACTCGCACAAGGTTCGCGTCTGTGTTAGACACAGCGCGTCCATCTCCCTTGCAACTCTATCTATAACCGCGTCCTTCGACTCGTACAAGGACCGATCGGTGTGTTCGCCTCGAACACGCAAGGGACCTTTAACATTGAAATCTCAATCGCGTCTGAGCGCATGGACTCGCACCGGTGCCAGGTCACTGCGTCCGTCCCCTGTGGGTCTCCTACAACTACCTGGGGTGGTTCTTGGGGGTCCCTCGATTCTAGATGCCCTAGACCTAGGTCTAGCAAACTAAGATTGTGATATTCGATTGTGCTAAACTTATTTTGATAACATTTGACTTGTACATATGTTCCTGACCTCTAATCTCATAAAGAGATTAGTAGAGAGTGTTTATTAATAAATACATATATATTTGATATATATACCTGCGTGGTGTCTTTTCATTTGGTGATTCAAGAGATTGTGTGGTAAAACAAGCTGCTTTACATTCCTTCAAGACTTAGCCTGAAGGCTGCTCTCAACAGCTACCACTAGGATAGCTTTCTATAAAGGTTGTCTTAAACCTATCTACCATAAGAGTCGAATTGTTCTGGTGCAAGGTGTCCACTTTAATTAGTGAACAGCATATACCAGGCCAACTTCTCACATTGGTGGGCAGCGTGTGGGATTCCAGCTTGCTATTGTTTTACCAGAAAATCTCTATTTGAATTACTAACTGAAAACTACTATAGGTACTTAAGGTACATATAAAGTCAAGCTTAGTATCAATAAGTTCTACTGAACTTAGAGCTGTGTGCCAAGGGATAGCACACCCTTTCTACAGCTCAAGCTAGTATCAGTAGGCCACAAACTAGTGTAGGTAGTACAACACTGCACAACACTAGAATGTCCTTAAAGGGTGGAACCAGTGGATCCACTCAGCCTCAGTAGAAGGACATGGCTTTCTCTGACTTGAGAGCCATGTGTGTTGAAAGACACCTGAGGCTAGGACAGAGTCCCTCAACCCTACACCTGATAGATCTGCTGACAGCAGATGATCTTAGATTGGCTCTAGGAGCTAATGGGTCTGAATCAGTGAGTAGGTCAATTACAGTATCTGGGTCAGATGATGAACATTAGAATGACCAGGACTCTGTGATTGAAGGGCCAGGCCTCAAGGGGCCTGAAAAGGACAGAGGAATTCTCCCTAAGAGAACTGACAGAGTGGATGAGAGGCATAGGTCCCCTTCCAGGGAATCTGAGCACTCTTATCACTCTGGCAGAGAATTTGTCCACCAGAGGAACTCGTACTTTCCCATAAGAGAGACCTCCTCTGAAAGAATGTGCAAACTGCTGCAGTATGAGGAAGCAAGAGTTGCCCTCAGAACCAAGCAGTTGGCACTGGATAGAGAAGCCCTGGAGATCCAGAGAGCTTCTAGAAGAGAGGGGTTAGAACCCCTTGGTGGCAGCAACAGTGTCCCTAGAGGCAGAGAATCTATTCCAGACCATAGGAACCTGAGCAAGGTTGTTCCTCCCTACCAGAGTGGGGATGATATCCACAAGTGGATAACTGCTATGGAGAGGGCCTGTAGAGTACAGCAGGTCCCCCAAAAGCAGTGGGCAGCAATCTTGTGGCTTTCCTTTTCAGATAAAGGTAGAGACAAGCTCCTCACTGTTAGAGAAGAGGATGCTGACGATTATGAAGTCCTGAAGAGTGCACTGATAGATGGGTTTGGCTTAACCACTGAACAGTACAGGTTGAAGTTCAGAGACACCCAGAAGGCACAGACTCAGGACTGGACTGACTTTGTTGATTGTGCAACCAAGGCTCTGGAGGGTTGGCTGGTTGGCAGTAGGGTTACTGATTTCAAGGGATTGTATAATCTGATGATGAGAGAACAGATCCTTAATAATTGCCAGAACCAGTTGGTGCATCAATACCTGGTGGACTCAGATCTGACCTCTCCCCAAGAATTGGGAAAGAAGGCAGACAAATGGGTCAGAACCAGGGTGAGGCAGAAACCCCAGAACCAAGGGGGTGACACCAAGAAGCAAGATCTTAAGGGCTCTGAGAAAGGTGGGGATAAGTCAAAAGACCAGAAGTCTTCACAAGGGCCCCAAAAATCTGCATCTGGTGGGGAGTCACAATCCAACAAGGGAAAAGGCCAAAAGAAGCCCTGGTGCAAATTCTGTAAACAGAAAGGGCACTGGACTTCTGATTGCAACAAGTCCAAAGACCAAACCACCACCACTCCTGCCCCTAAGGCAACTGTTCCCCCTAGCTCAGCTACTGGTGGAGGTGGTACACAGAATAAGGGTGTAGTAGGGTTGACCCTGGGTTCTGAAGTGGACTCTGACCTAGTCAGAGTGCCCACTCAGGCAATGCTGATTTGTGAGGGAGACCTTAATATGTCCTTCCTAGTGAGCCCCAGTAATCTGGGCAAATACAAACAGCAGCCTGTAATAAATGGCAAACAGGCTTTGGCATTTAGGGACACAGGTGCTAGTGTCACCATGGTGGCAGAGGATCTTGTGGACCCTGGACAGATCATCCTGGGCGAAATGTACCAGGTGACCAATGCAAGCAATGTCAGGACCAACCATAGTCTGGCAGTTGTGAATTTCTCCTGGGGAGGGGTAACTGGCCTCAAGAAGGTTGTAGTCAGTGCAGACCTCCCTGTCGAATGTCTATTGGGCAATGATCTAGAGACTTCAGCCTGGTCTGAAGTAGAGTTATGGACTCATGCTGAGATGTTAGGCATCCCTGCAGAGGTATTTGCTGTGACCAGGTCACAAGCAAGAATGCATGACACTGAACCAGCTCTGGATCCTGGAACAATGGACCAGATGCTTCCCAAGAGGAGGAGCAGTAGGGTAAAGGCAGTGCCTTCCCCTCTGTCTCAGATCACAGATTCACCCCCAGAGGGAGGTGAAGCAAATCCTGAAGAAGGAACTGCCCCAGAGGAACTTGAGCCTGATCAGGTTGAGTTCTTGGGGGCAGGGGGCCCTTCTAGGGAAGATCTGAGTAAGGAGCAACAGTGCTGCCCCTCTCTTGAACCCCTCAGACAGCAGGCTGCTGCTGAGGCTGCTGGGAGTGCTAGTGGGTCCCATAAAGTTTATTGGGATGAGGGACTCCTATATTCTGAGGGTAGAGACCAAACCCCTGGAGCCACCAGGAGGTTGGTAATACCTCAGAAGTTTAGGGGTTCCTCTTGACCCTAGCACATGACATCCCTTTAGCAGGACACTTGGGCCAAAACAAGACCTGGGACAGGCTTGTTCCACATTTTCATTGGCCACATATGTCAGAGGACACAAAGGAGTTTTGTCGCTCCTGTGTCACATGCCAAGCCAGTGGTAAGGCAGGTGGCACAACAAAGGCCCCCTGATACCACTACCGGTGGTGGGGGTACCCTTTGAAAGGGTAGGGATTGACATTGTTGGTCCCCTTGACCCTCAAACTGCATCTGGGCACAGGTTTATCCTGGTGGTAGTGGATCATGCCACCAGGTACCCAGAAGCAATTCCTCTGAGGACCACCACAGCCCCTGTGGTGGCAAGAGCCCTCATTGGAGTCTTCTCCAGAGTGGGTTTCCCAAAGGAGGTCATTTCTGACAGAGGTACCAACTTCATGTCAGGATATCTAAAAGCAATGTGGAAGGAGTGTGGTGTAACTTACAAGTTCACCACCCCCTATCACCCACAATGCAATGGTTTAGTTGAACGCTTCAACAAAACCTTGAAAGGAATGATTAAAGGACTCCCAGAGAAGCTTAGGCGGAAATGGGACCTTCTTCTTCCTTGCCTGTTGTTTGCATACAGAGCGGTTCCACAGAAGGGGGTTGGTTACAGCCCATTTGAGCTTCTGTTTGGGCATCCTGTGAGAGGTCCACTGTGTTTGGTAAAGAGGGCTGGGAGTTACCTCTCAAGCCCCCAAACAAGATGTGATGGACTATGTACTTGGTCTCCGCTCCCGGATGGCAGAGTACATGAAAAAGGCAACCAAAAACCTAGAGGCCAGCCAAGAATTACAAAAAGCTTGGCATGACCAAAGGCTGTACTGACTGTATACCAGCCAGGACAGAAAGTGTGGGTGTTGGAGCCTGTGGCCCCAGCAGCCCTCCAGGACAAGTGGAGTGGCCCCCATACAATAGTTGAACAGAAGGGAGAAGTTACCTACCTGGTGAATCTTGGAACTCCCAGGAGCCCCCTGAGGGTGCTCCACGTCAACAGATTAAAGCCATATGTTGACCGGGCTGACATGGGCTTGCTCATGGCAACTGATGAGGACCAGGAGGAGGAGAGTGACTCTCTCCCTGACCTGCTCTCTCAGAACCCTGATGATGGGTCCGTAGATGGTGTTGCTTTGGCAAGCAGCCTCACTGACCATCAGCAAACTGAGTGCAGACAAGTTCTGCAACAGTACAGACATATGTTTAGCCTGACCCCTAGTCAGACTTCCTGGTGCACCCATGAGGTGGACACTGGAGACAGTCTGCCTGTAAAGAATAAAATCTACAGGCAACCTGACCATGTCAGGGACTGTATCAGGACTGAAGTCCAGAAAATGTTGGAGCTAGGTGTAATTGAGCCTTCAGATAGCCCTTGGGCTAGCCCAGTAGTCCTGGTACCCAAGCCTCATACCCAGGGTGGTAAGAAAGAAATGAGGTTTTGTGTAGACTACAGAGGCCTCAATGCAGTCACTAGGACCGATGCCTATCCCATACCAAGGGCAGATGAGCTGATTGATACTTTGGCCTCAGCCAAGTATCTAAGCACGTTTGACCTAACAGCTGGCTACTGGCAGATCAGATTAGCTGATGATGCAAAAGCCAAGACAGCATTTTCGACTTCTGGTGGGCACTACCACTTTGTGGTGATGCCCTTTGGATTGAAAAATGCACCTGCCACTTTTCAGAGGTTGGTGAATAAAGTTCTGACAGGGATGGAAACTTATTGCTCAGCTTATCTAGATGATATTGCTGTCTTTAGTTCCTCCTGGCAGGATCACCTGGTCCACCTCAGGAATGTTTTGGAGGCCCTGCAGAAAGCAGGCCTCACTATCAAGCCCACTAAGTGCCAGATAGGGCAGAGTCAGGTTGTGTACCTGGGCCACCTTGTAGGTGGAGGCCAGGTTCAGCCTTTACAGAGCAAGATCCAAACCATAATGGAATGGGTTGCTCCAATCACCCAGACACAGGTGAGAGCCTTCTTAGGCCTGACTGGGTACTATAGGAGGTTTGTCAAGGGATATGGATCTATAGTGACCCCCTTGAATGATCTGACCTCAAAGAAAATGCCAAAAAAGGTTCAGTGGACAGCTAGCTGTCAGAAGGCATTTGAAGACCTAAAGCAGGCCATGTGCACTGCCCCCATCTTACAGAGTCCAGACTACACCAAAAAGTTCATTGTCCAAACAGATGCTTCTGAGCTGGGTGTGGGAGCTGTACTGTCTCAACTGAATGATGAAGGTCAAGACCAGCCAGTAGCTTTCATTAGCTGGGTGAAAGTGGAACCTTACAACAAAGCATGTTGTGTGGCACCAAGTAACTCTTGCGGCCTCTACGTAAAGTCACCTAGAAGTACCCGCCTCAATCTGTGCACCAGGGCAATGATTCTGATTGAATGCCAGTTTCTCCTTCTCGGCTCCGGCCACCGCAGGCCTGTCCTCCACCTGCTCCACATTAGACCTGCTCAGTGTTGCCTCTGCATTTGATTACCTTCATGCACCAGTCCATTGCTCTAACTTCCTGGTGCTGCACCTCCCTATCTATACCAATATTGTTTTCTCTCTTACTCCCCATCTCCCACCCTTTCTCGTTTCTCTTAACACAATCAAATTTCACTGTCTAGAAAGAAAAATGTACTCATTGAGAGGAGGGGCAAAGCAAGGTTGATGCACTGAAAGAGAATTAAGCGAAAAAATCGGATTTCACATGAATAATGATGAAAATGCTTGGAGGGCTGCTTTGATTTTCACTGTTTAAGTGAGAAGGCTAGGAAATGTATTTGTGAGTGTTACAGAAGGGAGTAGCCAGAAAATGAAAATACCCCCAACTCGGAACCAAAGCTCAGATGGTAACAAGCAAATGAAGCAGGCGAGCCTCATCCTCTCTAGAAGACCTCATTTTTCTCGTTCATCTAAGCATCTATCCAGTCATCCTTTCACCCTCCCATCTACCCATTGATATCCACCATTTCACCTTTACATTGTCATCCCTTCATTCTTTCATCCTTCATTCAGTCTTTCACTATTCTATCCATCCATTGGCCATTTCATTTATCCATACAATCACACATCCATCATCTATGCCTTCATCCATTCATACATACATCCATTCATCCGTCATTTGACTTAGCCATCCATCAATGTATCATTTTGTCCGTCCATTCATCCATCCATCTTCTCAGATTTCTATTTACTTTGCCATTCACCCATACTCTCAGATTTCTATTTACTATGCCTTGCATCCATCAAACCATTCTTAGATTTCTGTTTATACTGCCATCCTTTCACCCACCGATCCAGCCATCCTTACAGATTCCCCTTTACTTTGCCATTCATCTCTGTCCATCTATCCATCCATCCTCTTAATTTTCCATTTACTCTGCCATCCTTTTTCCCATCCATCCACCCACCCATCCATCCACCCATCCTCTCAGATTTCCATTCACAATGCCATCCTTTCATCCACCCAACGTCTCACCCACTCATCCTTTCACCCACCAATCTTTTTACCCATTCATCCCCCATCCTTTCACCCACTCATTCTTTTACCAACCAATCCACCCGCCCTTTTACCAATCCATTCACCCACCAATACATCCCTCCTTTGACCCACTCATTCTTTGACCCACCCTTTAATTCACCTATCCATGCTTTCACCCCTTCCTTTCACCACTTATCCATCCTTTCACCCACCCATCCATACTTTCACCCACCCATGCATCCACTCGTTCATCCTTCTTTCTCTTTTCTATAACCCTATCATTCTTGTGTTAATTATTAGTTTTTATCTGCCAAGTTGCAGATAACATATTACGTATTTGTCAATTAACATCCATCAATTCACCCTTACCATGCCTTTTCTTTATTTCGACGAAAAGTTTGGTTATATACTAAATTTTTCCTAAAAGAATACTGTTGCAGGACAAAATCGAAGAACCAAAGGAAATGGCTTCTACTGGCACTAATTGGCTGGTGGACACTAGGCAGTTTGATCGTTTATGTCCATCATATATTACAATTTTATTTGGCATCATGAGGTTTAACCAGCTGAAAAAAGGATAATAAATTCAAAGTTGTTTCGAACCGGGGAACAGAGCATAAAAGCCGTCTTGCTCTGGGCCCCAAACATCCTTAAGATGGCCCTGGCCTGGGGTACACGTCACTGCTGCAGCCCTGGCATTTGTCACTTTGTGTAGTCCATTGCGTTTTCGGGCAGATGGAAGTGAACACAAATATTGCCACGTACACTCATTAGTCTCACTTTGGTACCTTGACTAGTTGTGTTAAAACGTTTGTTATGGGGTTTGTGTAGCAGCGGCCATAAAGAAATGGACTGCCGTTGCATGGGCGCCGACTCCTCACAATACCAGAAGTGGAAAGAGGCACCATTTGTACCCTCCACCTCCCCAAAGACGTCTGAGGGTTGGCCTGTCTGGCCTTTAACCCCTAAGCAGCCTCCAACGTGCTGCTGTGGGGCCAAGAGTGGGTAATGCAGAAAAAAACGGGGCCCAGAGAATGACTGTCCGTTCACTGTGCCGCCTTCATGACCTCTGTGACCCGAGGTAGCAAGGGCAGTGCTAGGGGTGCCAAAGGGCAGAATAGGGGTAGCAGCGGCTGCCCCTAATTGACGCCCCCACCTGCCATCACTTGGGGCAGATACCACTAAACACAGTCTGCTGAAAAGGACCTTTGGGGGTCTAAAGCGAGGGGTGCTGGTCACCCTCTCTTTTTAAGAATAAAGCAGTGTGCCTTCTGGGGTTTGACAAACATAGTTTAATTCTGACCCAGTCTGCGAGAGAAAACGTTGAGTTTCTACAACAAATTAGAAAGTTGCTGAGTGGACTGATAAAGTTGTAAAAATAAGTTTTTATAAATGAAAGATTAGGACATTGATAGAAGTTGGATTGCTATTAATTGATTCAATTGTGAGTAGGGTGGATGGGGGTTCAGTATTTGCCAATGTTGGGTGGACTCAGGATCCCTTTTGAATCTTTGTGTATTAGGAGATTATAAAAGTTAGATTACTATTGACTTTAATTGCCTAATATTCTACTTAATTTACTTATCTTGCCACCTAACTTGGCTTTCTTTTGCTATATAGCTTAGACAGCCCTCTTGCATAATGCAGCCTCCATTGACCCAGGATTCTGTTGACCTTGGTTATAAGGCGCAACCCAAGCGTCTCACGCAGGACAAGGGATGTTCTGTTGTAACCTCTGTGTTCAACAATACAGAGGGCATTAGATACAGTATATAAGCACTCATTCTGTGTGTGCCTCAAGTGAGTTTGGGAGTACTGTTCTATTTTGCCTTCAGTATTTTTATCTTTTTAGTTATCAGTACATTCATAAATAGCGCTTACCAGTCTAAAGGCTGTGAATGATTTATTCATGATTGTTTGTAACTGCCTTGAGGCTGCGCCGCAATAGGCCATAAGAGGGCACCATATTGCAACATATGGTCTAATAAATGACTTTGTAGCTATGAGTAACAAACAAACAGCAAAATATCAGTTTGTCTGTAGAGCCAAAATCCTTGAACTGGAGTGGAGTTTTACCAATGTCCACCTTGCACAGATCTACAAGCAGATGAATATCCTGGCTAGCGAGCCGCGGTTGAATGGAGTAAAAGTACAGAAACTATGATCCTTCTGGAGTAAAAGGGGCGGAGTCAGAGACATGGCTAAAAATGACAGAATTTTCTGTAATTAGCTTGTCTTTCCACCTACAGATAAACACACTTAAATACAATACATACACTTCAAAGAAAAATAAATGCAAGTTAATCTAATCTGTGGAAAATACGACATTTTGGTGGGAAAGATAAGTTGGTTAATGCAATCACTCAAGATGTCTATGTGTAACTGGAGGGTGACTGATTTGAATTCTGGTTGGTGCACTGAAGAATAGTGACGTGTTTTAATAGTGCTATGAGGCCCCAGACTGCGCCCGAAAGCACTATGAATATGTAAATCATTAGTTTAAAAAACATATTGGGCACTGTTTGAGGCTGTCACAATTTAAAAATATATTCTAGGTGGCATACAGTGCAAAGATGCTTTGCATTCCAGAACTGGTAATGCCCAAGCAGTACCTCTCTAAATGAGAATAACTCTTTGTCACCATGAAGCTTTAAATGAATATATCAATTAAAGCCTATACTGGCTCCCAAGCAGCATTTAGATTTGTTGATTAATCAATTGCACACATTGACACTCCTTTTGCGTTGCAGCAAGGTACCCCGGAGAGAAGGCTTGTTTCTTCTTTAGCTCTCTGGCCCTTCTCTCACTTCACGGTACAAAAGACCCCGCAACCTTCCCTTTCACCAGGATATAACTCAAGGTCATCATTAACTGTGCAGGAACAAAATTCTGGGAACTGTTTTTGGTGAAATATAAAAAAGGCTTCTGAATGTCGTTCCCAGTAGCTCCCGCCCACTTCGAACACTGGTCTCAAACTACTGCTAACTCCAGTAAATCACTCACATATCAACAGAGAATGAAGAAGCCGAAGAACCCAGGCAGCACTCGCATTCCTGGGCAAGGGCTCCAGCCACACCCATTAAACCCACATAAATATAAAACTATTGTTAACAGCAAAAAAAAATACTCTGAGATGTCACAGCTCCTAAAGGCAACCAGACTCTGGTCCGACACTGAATCCCTGAATCCATGGCGAGCAGCTAACAGACCCCATTAGCACCACAAGGCCAAACAAATGTGAGAATTCAAGCTATCTAAGTACTTATAACAGAAATCAATTACACATCCTCACTGCATATGAAGGCAGCTGCTTTACAGTTGGTGTCACCTCCTCAGAAGTAGGACTTGAGAAGTAGATGTTTAGGACCCATTTCACTGAAAAAGCCACTGATATGTGCATGTTATGGCCACAAAAACTCGCAACATAAATTGTGGTTCCTGCCATGTTGCAGCATGATGGACGATGCAAGCTGTAGGGTTTGTTGTGCACTTTGTTAACCATAGCTGGCAAGTTTCAGTGGTTTGTTGGTTTCCATCCAGAAACTAGGGTTTGTTTCAGTGACTTTTAATGCCGTTTTTATGTTGTAATTAATTTATAACCCCTGCTGTGCAATACTTTGGCCACGCACAGCAAGGGTTGGGTGCAGAACCTGGCCTACGGCCTTGCACTGTGCCGAACCTGCCATGGGTGCACAATGCCCACTGGAAACGGCTTTTAGCTGCACACACTGGGAGTTAGCACAGAGCCTGGCTGCAAGCCCTACACCCAACCTGCCGTGGGCGCACAATGCCCACTGTGAGCACCTTTGGCTGTATGCATTAAGGGCTGGCACGGAGCCTGACTGCAAACTCTGCACTTAACTTGCCATTGTGCACAATGCTCATTGTGCACAGCCTTAGGCCATGTGTGGTGGGAGATGAGCACAGGGCCTGCCCTGTTTCCAGACCCTGCAACAACCTGGTGCATGCTTACAACACCTGCTGCAAACGTTTTTTTTTTTTCGTTTTTTTTTACCAGAATTGTGAATTCAGTGCAAGCTTCACACACTGAAGCTTTCATCCAACTCATAATTTGTGACTCATGAGTCATGAACACCTAGAATGGGGGCAGGGACCTGCAACATCAAAACTGGTGTTTTCGTCCCAGTCACCATTTTAGGTTTCTATGACTTGGGAGTTACCAGTGACTTATGAATCCAACAACTCATATTTTCTAGCCTGGGGTTCGAGGTGTACCTACCCTGTCACTTTTTTTTAGAACAAGGGGACTGAGCACCGTGTCCTGCAATGCCTGCCAGACTATTCTCCAGTCAACCAGATCTTTCGGACCCACTTAGGTACCAAGGATCTTGAAGAGATGACAGGAGTCAAAAGCTCCCTTGTCCAATAAGACCCCCCCAACCTCCTTTATAAACTTCTGGATTAAAAAATGATTTATGACTCTCAAACGGCAGAGATACACCAAACCAAAGAAAAGGATGGAGATATGATTAAAGTTCTCCTTACAGGCCAAGACTAGTGTAAATCCGCTCAGCCGCTCGCTCTGTAGGTGTGAGCAAAATTTCCCATGGGAGCTAAAATGGGAAAATTCTTCATTTATTTATTTTTTCATCCCCCTCTTAACTTTTTTTTACCATTGACTGGTCTTTACAAAATGTGGAATGCCGAAATTTAGCTGAGAAATTAGATTGCCAAGTTTTGTGCATGTCTATCCAATGGGTCAAAACTTATAGGCAAATCAAAAAACAAACTTTTCAGTGGAAATAGTATCTGAACTATACAGTGGCTATCGCAGTTGTGTAATTTACATGTGTATATTTATATTACCGAAGTGGGGTTGCAAGTAGGTAGTTATAGTTAGTACGTAGTCTCCATAGGAAAAGAGTTTTTTGTTTTGTTAATAACTTTGTGTGCCTTTTGACGAATCTTCACAAACCTCCTTAAACTAGTTTGCCAGTCACTTCAGCTGTTGTATAGAAAGTTTTGGGATGATCTGTCAAGCGGGGCTGAGAAAACAGGGGGTCTCAAAACACATTTTCCCTATGCAATTTCCTATAAGGATTTTAGACACCACTACAGCCCAAATCGCTGAATTGAATTACACCAAATTTGACAGAAAGTTAGATCTTCATCCAGAAAGAGTGCTTTTTGCAGTTTGGTGTAAATCTGTTCAGTAGTTTTTGAGCTATTAAAGTAAAAAGATTTCTGTATCTAGAGACATGGATCCTCCATGGATCCATGCACCAACAGCAATGCCACGATTGGCTAGCCACAACATGAAAGGAAAGTTGAGGCCTCCATTTTGTGCATTGCGACACGGTTCCAAGGGGGCAAAATAAAATGTAAAATTAATAGAAGGGGGTCAAGGTAGAAGTACCCTGATACCATGGGACCATACCCACAGACCAGCAGTGATACAATAACAGAAATTGCAAGAGCATATGTTTCTATTAAATGCGTTGTTGTTCTGGTAGTGAATGTGTGCAACATAACCAGCAGACCTCTTATTTGTCTGAGGATTTGCGACACGTCCGGCGATCAAAAAAATGAATTAAAGAAAGAAAGACTTAGTGCAGTGCATTTATAGAAAGACTACATAAGTCACCTCACCTTTAGTTTTAAAATATATAATAAGAATGAATGTGTGAATAATATGAATTTATAAACTTGTGAAAATGTATATTGGTAAACTGAACTTATGGGTCAAATCATAGTACAACTTATATTAAACTAACTGGTGACATTCACTAAAAAAGCAGAGGTTACTGGGACGTTATAGTTAGGAAATAGCATTAAAAAAGTAGAAATTCACTGAAAAAAAACAAAGGTTACAGGGATGTTTCTATTGTATGTAACTGCGTAATGTAATGACCTCAGCAGTAAATCATTCTGAGGCCCACTGAAGCCTGGTCCCCACTGAAGAAAACTATAAACATATCAATATTTGTACTTGTTATCCATGTACCCTGTGTAGCAGTGACGTAAATAGCAAAGGAAGAAAACCATGTCAACCTCAACAAACGTGATCATTTGCCTCTGTTTTGGTATTAAAGATTCATAACACTGTTCCATCTCGTTTAACAGTGATCCCCACGAACCTTCACATGAAACATTACGTAGCATCGCAGCAAAAAACAAAAAAAAAATATCAAGAATCTGCAGTTTGAAATGGTAATAATCACTATCACCACTAGATGTCAGCAAATATCGATATTCGCAAGAATGGTTCCACTCCTGATTTAACAGAGACAAGCGGCGCTCTGTCCGATTAACATTCTCATTTCCTTCTCTGTGGCGGCTTCTCTTGAGATCCTTCGCTTTCAAGCGATGGCGCTTCCTGTTGCGTTTCAACTTGTTCAAATTCATCGACCTTCACATTTCGTTTGCATTAAGTTTAACTTTACCTTTGGCCCTTTTTTTAAGTAAATAAAGTCCGCCCCCGTGCGTTTGTATTCGTCATTTCTGATGAGAAAACACTCTTATGACGGCTGCGTCACCAAAGCAGGGATGGCAAACAGGCCTAAAGACGTCAGTGCAGTGGTGGGTCAAGCACTAGGTTGGGGTGGGGGTTCAGTGGCATGCGGGGCTCACATGGTTACCTGCTTATCAGTGCAGTACGGTGTGGGGGGGGGGGAGGGGCATTATGCGGGATTCTCAGGGTTACCTGTGCATCAGTGCAGTGATGGTTCATGCATGTGGGGAGGGCATGAGGGGCTCCCAGTGCATCAGCACAGTAGCAGTTCTCCCTCTTGAATGTTAATTAGTATTCAGGAACACGGACTCTCTCATGCTACATGCAAGAAGAATACTCCGCTTACTTTCCAAAACGCATCTCTAGGTTTAAAAACATTTGTGTTAAAAACTATTTCAACACAGCACTGCGCTAATTAAATTATGCTTTTGAATTTCTATTTTAAAGGGGGAACAAAAAGTTCTGAATTACAACTGATAACACACACACTGACAAAGCAACTCATGTTGGCGTTTGTACATTAAGACTAGATCATGACAAGTACTGAAGGCAGCAGGAGCGACTTAGAGTTACTGAGTGTACACATGTTTCCAAACCATGGAAAAACAAAATGGCTATTTTTCAGTTATAAATATGGAAGCGTGTCTACCAGCCACTGGGAGCAAGATGCCTGCTGTTTGTAAATGCCTTGAAATTGGAAAAAATTAAAATGAAGTTATCCTAATCATTAATTTACCTCTTTAATTTTCTCTCATTATAAAATCATTCAGAAACATTATTTTTTTCTCATGCTCCAACATTTATTTGAGAACTACTTTTATTTACGAGTTAAATACCTCAATGCTTCAGTTCTGAACTTCTGGGACCCACCTGGGTCATAAATCTGAGTGGAGCACTGCTCATTACCAGGCTCTGCTATCTGCAGCCGTATAATAATGTAAAATAAACACAGCCTTTCCTTAACTTTATAAGGGAAACGAAACACTTATTTACTGCATTTCTTATTCAAAAATTGGAGTCAAGTGTTGTTGTGCATTTAAAAATCTATATGGTTCATCATTTACAAATCACGAAAGTTTGGGGTGGAGGAAGTACTCTCTGTTAAAAGCAAGGTAAAGGCTGAGCGTACCTGATGGTGGTGGCAGAGGTATGTTTGAAAGTAGGTTGTGCTTTAAGCCAACGCCTGTTCTAGACAGATCTGTGAGAAAGGCCAAAACTGCTGGTGACACTATATTAACCACAAGTTGATAATATAGGCAGGTACCCACGTTAGATAGTTGTAATACAGCGGTATAAACACAACCTTCAACCTCTGCATGCTTTTTTCCCCATAACTTTACTACATATTATGAGGCATTGCATATCACTGAATAATGTAGACTGTAGGGGTGTCCCACTTGAATGTGGTTTATCTCATGCTGGTTTTGTAAGCGTGGCTCTAAGGTTGCATGCCATTATGCCCATCTCAGGAATGTGTGTAATGCATCTTTCTGAACTACGGAGCATTGTCCATAGGGGACAGAAGGTGCCTTTACAGTGGCCAATGTACATTAGTTAACCTCCCGACTTTCAATTGTGGGCCATGTGAAGTCTCAAAGAGAGCATTCTCATTAAGGAGGATAGAAGATTGTCCACAGGTTGTGTGTTGAATTTCTTCAAGTTTGCAAACCCTGTAGGACGGTGGCACAGTCATTGCATGTTGTCATCTGTGATGTCATAAATGATGTCATATAACTTGCCATGAGTGATGGAATATGTGAGGTCATAAGCAGTGCATGGCGGGGGATTGAGCTATAGTTTAGCTCAATAAATTATTACTGGTGAATTTCAAAGTTTTTTTTTTAAACATTAGTTTTTACCTTATTTCAACATTTAACTATAAAGTCACTGTGTGTATATATGTATAACTGTGTTTGTGTGTGTGTGTATGTATGTGTATATAAATATATATTGTATAGTTTTTTTAAATTGAAAAATATATGTATATTACGTAGTAGCAATCGTTGCTTTTGAACCATGTTTCCATAGAAAATAGTTTTTTTTTGGTGGGGGGGTATGCTTATAACGTTTCTTGAATCTTCACGAAACTTTTTTTTTTTTCTTATCCACCTCCGCTCCTTCCCTGAAGTTTCAGGATGATAATCAAGGGGGGTTCGAGAAAACGGTGGGGGGGGTCCCAGAATGCATTTTCCCATAAAAAAATGAGACACCGCTAATGCCAAAACGGCTGAACGGAATTATAACAAATTTGGCAGAACGATAGATCTTGATCCAGAAAGTGTGCTGCTTTTTGT
Source organism: Calotriton arnoldi (assembly GCA_963921515.1). Lineage (NCBI taxonomy): Eukaryota > Metazoa > Chordata > Amphibia > Caudata > Salamandridae > Calotriton > Calotriton arnoldi. Next base: position 709,231 of record CAWUFW010002382.1, on the reverse strand, counting down.
GATTTGGTGTAAATCCATTCAGCACTTTTTGAAAAATTAAGGTTCAAAATGCAGGTATATATCGTGCCATGGAAGATCCATGCACACAACAGATCTAAAGATAAGATCTGGCTAGAGATGCACCTGGGGCCAAAAAAGGCATTTTTCGTTATCAGAACAGAACCACAGATCTGCACAAAATAATAAAAGTCGGGCTCCAGCCATCTTGATTTTCAAGCCCCTCAGGGTGGGCTAGGGCTCTAGGGTTCGCCAGTTTAAACAAAGAAGGCGGGTGTACTTGGCGCCCCCTCCCTGAGCCACTTTCGGCCTGGGGTCCTCTTCTTCCAGAGCCCAGTGAAATTTTAGCTGGGGAGGGGGCATGGGTGCCCACTCTTTAAGCCATGGTGTGGCCCTGGGAACCCCATCCCCCGGGGGACCACTTGAACTCAATGTCACGGGAACCCAAACCCCAGGGACACTAATGTCCCCTGCCCGCTGGGGCGCGAGCAGGGAAAATGTCATTGCTCCCACCAGGGAAAGCAGAGAAGTAAAATTGATGTGTACCTAAATGGCACATTTAATTTACTTATACGTCCATAGTATATGGTACTACATGGTCCCAGGGCCTGTAAATGTAATTGTTACCATGGGCCTGCAACACTCATTGTGCCACCGACTAAAGTAGCCTCTTACACCATGTATCCGGTCTCCCACTGCAGCTTGTAGTGCAGTTGTAAGCTGCCATTTCGATCTGACCTTTTGACAGGCCTAAATCTTCTTTTGTAATACATATGTCACCCCTCAGGTAGGCCTTAGTAGCTGTAATTTAAGATCCTATTTAATGGAAAAATCAGATTTTAAGTCACAATTTTCTAAATGCCCCCTTTAGAAAGCTTGCATTTTCCTGCCCTAACCATTTTTCTGCCAGTGTCCTGGGTCACATAACTGTGAATGGCTCGGCTGTTGGGATTTGTATATAATTGCCAGACAGTGAGACAAGGGGGAATGGGTGTGGGCAGGATGGGCCATCCTGCCTGGTTTGCTGGGGGCAGAGCTGTTTCCTGCCCCACTTACATTTCAAACGTCTGCCCCCAGCACACTCACCAAAGAACCAGACTCTAGTCTTTTACCACCCCAGACTTCTTGGAGCCTTGACAGGGGAAGGGAAGAACTTTCTAGAACCAGATGTAGTGGTAGCCTCGAAGATTTCCCTACTTCAAGGTTGGCACCAGGTATAACCATTGGACCCTCATAGCAACTCTTCAGTACACTCCTGGACCTGTGAACATTACTGAGGAAGGACTGCTTTGTTCCTCAGAGGACAGCCCTGGTGCTTGAGGCCTGTCTTGCTCTCTGAGAAGAAAGAATGCACATTCTCCCTTCATCCCAGGCTGCCTGAGTGACTGCAAGGGTCAGTTGGCTGACCTGTCTGAGCTAAAGGCACACAACAAGCTCCAAGGGCCTCTCTGCAACTGCCCAGCTATCCCGCTGCACTGGACCCTGGTGGCTTCTGCTGAAGAGGATCCCTGATCCCAAAGAGGTGCCTCCCCAGGGCCTGGACGCTTGACATCAAAGAGAACTACTCCATGCCTAACTGAAGGTTCCCTCAAATCCGACGCAAAGCAGTGCAAAGCCTCGCTGCACAGCTAAAAGCTTTGTCATAACTGACGCTGAGCGATGCAAAGGCTTGCCGCACAGCTGAAAGATTAATCTGAAACGATGCAGAGTGACGCAAAACCCTGCAAAGCCTTGCCGCACAACTGAAAGCATCTTAGAAACAGACGCTAAATGACGCAAAGCCCCGCCTCACAACTGAATGGATATTAGAAACAGACGCTAAGTGACGCAAAGCCCCATTGGAACCAACGCCAAGCAGGCGAAACCTTGCAAAGCAATGCCACGTAGACCTCACACTAAGGACATGAGGCACAAATCTCAGTGGGCCAAACTTCATCCTGTGCCCATCCTGCTCTCCATTGTGGTGGGCCTGAACTTGTGTTTTTGTCCCAGTCTAGCACAAACAGATGCTATCAATTTGCGCTTTGTGCTTTTAGGGGCTCTACCTAAACCTTTGAATTTCAATGTCTCCAGTTCTCCTGAGTGGATTTTTGTTATGTTAAGTGAATTTGTAGAGTGCAGCTAATCGCCCATGAGGGTATCCAGGCACAAGTTTGTGTGTCATTTGATGTATTACAATCTACCTATTTTTCTGAATTGGTTGTGTTTTTTACTTTATTATTGTTTGTGTGCTGCATAAATATTTTACACTTTGCCTCAAAGTTAAGCTGAGCCTGACTGCTTTGTGCTAAGCAACCAGCGGGTTAAGCACAGGCTAATGTTGTGACTTTTGCGGTTCATTCTGCCAAAGATTGTGGTTGTTGTTTAAGGAGGGTTTTCGCCCACTCAATCAATAACCCAATTTCTTACAATATATATAAAAACAATGTCAATTTTCAGTTTAAGGGAAATAATGGTTATAAACCAAAACATAAAAAAAAAAGAAAATGCCTTTAGGCACTTATAATAAGCAATGCTTCTGGGGCGACCCCAAACGTCTCTGGTCGTCCAGTTTAGACACACTATGTGCCAAGTGCCTCCACCCGCAGTACTTGTCAGCTAAGGATTAAAGCTGTGCCCAGTGGCACTGCCCATAGTGCCAACGGGTTATGGCTCTGCTCTATAGTCACCGAGCACAGGGCTAGCCTTATTCCGAGGATATTTCAGATGCTCCAGCCTGCCAGCAGGGTTATTTCAAGGTGAAGGGATACACAGAAGAGTCCGAGTGCCCATAGACATTCTGATCAGTCACAACTGTCTGCAGCTCGGCTTGCAAGTGGGCTGTATTATGTCACAGTACTCACACACCATAAACTCCAAGTCCATTTGGATCCATTTCTTTGTTAATGTACTTAATTAATCCAAACAATATAAATTCTATTTCTATAGTGTGCTCGGCCATTTATATTCTCTTGGCGCTGATCGCAGCTGCTAATTATTACCCAATGTAATGATGCTCAGCCTTTCAGCCATCAGCCATGATGATTCCAACTGTGGCCTTCGGATTACCCAACAATCACCGGAGTGGATGCACTGGTTCAGTTAACTCTCTTACCAGCTTACTCTGTACAAGCATGAAACATATTAACTTAGTAATTGGCACAGTACAGTAGCTATATTCAAACCTGGTGACCTGAGAGTTAAACTTCTATGACTCGGGGAAGAAACAATGGGGGGTGCAAAGGAATACAAGCCTTACAAAATATACAAAACTTCGAATGGCAATCCAACCTAATCAATCATAAAGCCCAATAAATGCAGACCCTAGCTCCTCCGACCTCCCTGTGTTATGCCTCTACTGACCTTGAATTTGCCAGAACTTTAACATCAAATCCAACATACACTCTTCAACCAATGGTTTTCTACTTTGCTCCTCTACCTTGAAAATGTGTTTCTGTGCAGCCACCACAGCTTCAGATGTTCAAAGCAGAGCTAAACGGCAAAGGAGTAGGTATGTAATCTGAAGATCCAGTTAGTGGAGAAAAAAACACATCTGTCCTAATGTCACTTTTCCCCCTATTGAAACCTCCCTCCAGGAGTGCAGGACCCTACCTCATCAACAAAGGAGGTGCTGAGAAGTACCCATGATATTAGTACAACCCCAACACATGCAGCAATCACTTCAGACAATATTTCCATCTTCAGTGAAGTCCAGTGAATATGAAATAACAGGCTCTGTGGCTGTATCTGAGATTTATAACCCAGGTTTACAGCAGACCACACACGTAACCCACTTCTCACCATCAGGAGTTTCACTGAAAACCTCTGTCCAGCTTTCCCTAATCTTGGCCCTCACTGCCACTAACCAGTCTCTTTTATGTATATATAATGTGTTTGTGGCATGAAAATAATCCTACAAGACTGCACCCCTCCAACAACTTGACCACCAACCTAGGCCAGCATCAGGACCAGGTTCTTGGGCAGATACACCTCTTGGCTAAAGGGAGCCCCTGAATTGTCCAGGTGAAACATCAGGGCAAAATTGGAAATTACCAGGGAAATTAGCCCCAGAATTACTGAATTCACCCAGAAATTTCTCATTTCTAAGGGGGTCCTAGGGGCCCCACCTATAATCCATGTTACCTCTGTCATCCTGGAGTTACTGGTACTCCTATACAGACAAGAATCCACCAGCTGAATGTCCTCCACAAACCTAACCTTCTGGTGGAGCAAAATCAGCTGGGGGAGTTTACTCCGTATTTATAGTTTCTGGAGGTTTTTCTTTTCAGCACCAAACTTTAAAGTAGACTGCCGGTGGTGGATCAACACAGGCTGCTCCATATTCTAAGTCTTCTGTAGCCCCAGTAGAAACTACCAGAACATCCTTGGATCATTTAAATAAAGGCAGAGGAAAGAGGATAAGAACATACCCCCGACCGCCAGCACCGCATTGACTTGTGCTGAGAGTTACTGTGAGAAGCATCTGAGGCCTGTGAGATGCCCTCAGTACACGTTCAATGTACACAGCTGCCTCGGTGTGCCAACGCCTTGACACTGCTCATGACTGCTGAACTAAGCACAACTACAGAGGCACACACAGCATGAACCCCTGAGATTACCACGCATCCAGTAAAAGAGCAAGCACCAATGAGACGTCTAGAAATCCAAAGGCAAGGACGGCCAACCACTTATTAGACTTCTACACATCCAATGGAGCAGAAGGCAATCTCCTGCTGAGATTTCATCAAATCCAGAGGTACAGAAGACCAAGCATCACCAATATATCTATAAATCCAGAGGTGCAGAAGTCCAAGCACCACCAATATTTCTACAAATCCAGAGGTGCAGAAGTCCAAGCACCACCAATATTTCCACAAATCCAGAGGTGCAGAAGTCTAGGGACCACCAATATTTCCACAAATTCAGAGGTGCAGAGGCCCAAGCACCATCAATATTTCTATAAATCCAGAGGTGCAGAATCCCAGGGACCATCAATATTTCTACAAATCCATGGGTGCAGAAATCCAGGGACCACCAATATTTTTATAAATCCAGTGGTGCAGAAGTCCAGGGACCACCAATATTTCTACAAATCCAGAGGTGCAGAAGTCCAGGGACCACCAATATTTCTACAAATCCAGAGGTGCAGAATTCCAAGCACCACCAATATTTCAACAAATCCCGAGGTGCAGAATTCCAAGCACCACCAATATGTCTATAAATCCAGCGGTGCAGAAGTCCAGGGACCACCAATATTTCTATAAATCCAGTGGTTCAGAAGTGCAAATACCACCTATATTTCTACAAATCCGAAGGTTGAGAAATACCAAGCAGTCCTTAGATTTCTACAAGTCCATGGGCACACACGGCCATGCATCACCAAGATTTTTACAAACCCAGGGCACAGATTAGTCCAAGTCCTGCTGAGATTTCTACAAATCCAAAGGAACAGATTGCAAAGCATTGCTGAAATGTCTGTGATTTGTAACGATGCTGAAGTCGAAGCCCCGCAGAGATTTCTACAAATGCAAATGCACCAAATGCCAAGCCCCGTAGAAGCGTACTAAAACCCCCTTACAATTAACTGTTCCTAAGAGTCACAGCCACTTACAGGCCATGCTTCACGAACGACACCTGTGAATCAACAGAACATAAAAATATAGCCTGAGTAATTGTAAATTGCATGTTCACCCTTGGGCCTGAAAAGAAAGATGTTTGTTACCCAGCTCAAAATTTCTCATTTTATCGACTTCTGAAGCATGCAAGTCTAAGAGGGCCTGCCAGGAGTCTAACCTGTGACTGAGGTCAACACAGTTTCCTGGACTAAATGTATATGTCCACTGAGCCACTGATGTGGCAAACCCCTCCTCAGTGATTCCTGACCTACAGGAGGTTCCCAACAGACTATCCTATATTCGCCCCTCCCCCAATTCTGCCTCTATTAAATGGTCCGAAATATTTATAATTTCTCCATCAAAATCCATGAACGCAACTCTGCCGCACCTCCCACCCACCCCAGAGTCCATCACAGGGCGTCCCTGAATTAACTCTACGAAATACAATATATTCCCCCCAACCCCGCCATTATTCTTTAATGCGAACCTGAGTCTATGGTACTGTGACCCATCATGCACAATGTGCCTTGTAGATCACATATATCACTTAATGACACTGTTAACATATCTATGTGAGTGATTTTTCCACCTGCCCAACAGCAAACATGGTGCCGCTTGCTGCCTTTGAAAGGTTTCTCCTCTCTAGATTTTTTTTTTCTCCTGGCCTCTTGATCATAAGTGGCTCCAGATCTCACTTCTTGTTACCGTCTCTGCTAAAATCAGCATGAGTCATGGGTCAGAAGGGTTTGACAAAAGCCTAAAGATGCAATAAATTAATAAAGGTTAAGCCTGGGCGGTGAACTCCGCTCTGTTCGCAGAATTTGCAGAGTTTTCTGCACTCCGCGTTACGCGGAGCTCGCAGAGTTCCGAAAAACTCCGCTCCACGTAGCAGAGTTTTTTTCCTCGCTCATGCTCGTCAACATCAAGTTAGCTAGCAAGGAAAATCAACCTCCTGGCGAGATTCCTCACGCGGGCAGTCTGATTTCTCAATGCGAGTGGCTGCGTATCCTTGCGACCGCTCACGTTGAGAAACCGTCCGTTCACGTTGAGAAAGCTGCCGCTTGATTAGAAAATCTACTCTAGTGGCAGAAAGGAAGCGGCACCCGCTTGCGCTGTGCATGGTGCTGTTCGCGATAATTTCACAGCGCGGACAAACACCCGGCGCTGAAAGTACCGCAAGCAGCATTTTTCTAACTCACTCTGCCGCTTGCACAGCTCCGCGTAGCCCTGCAGAGTCTTTTTCTGCACTCCGCAAACTCTGCCCAGGCCTAGTAAAGGTATAGTCTTTCTCAAACTCAGACCTTGCTGCTCAAAAGAAAGACCCTGCCCTCCCACGCACACATGCGTACCCTTGCGCCTATATCTGGGGGTACGGAGGGTCAACATCTTCAAGAAATTGGGAATCTTGCCTGTAGCTGGAAGCTGTGGCAGAGAAGACTCCCTCCTCCTTGGAGCTGGGACTGCAACCCCACAGACGAGCACCAGGAAGGTTAAAAGCAGCAGAATGTACCAGTGGCATAGATTACGGACTCTGCCTCCGACCTTCCAGGCTCTGTGAGGCAGGCCAGTTTGCTGGTAACCTTTCCTCATTTTCGCTCCTATTGTAAGAGCCTCTTGTGGTCATTTCTTTGTAAGTGAACATAGACTGACTGTGGCTTTTACCCCTGCATTGTTTCTGTTCGCATCTATTTGACAATTTTGCTTCTAAGCTTTAAAAGCTCAATATATCTGCGCCTCCTAATCCATTTTGATCATAGTTATGCCAGTTTTAGCTTTTATTTTTATTGATTTCCAGAACTTTGTGCTTTGCTCTTAGCTTCAGTGATGTTTGGTGCTGCTCTAACTTGACACCTATTTCTCCTGGGACATGTGTGCTGCTTGCATCGTGGTTATAAGAGGTTTATGCAGAGTTACTCATTGAACCGTGTTGTGACCTAACCAGAGTGCGCTTATTAAATTGCTATGGTTCACTTCTCCCCCGTTAATAACACAGTTTGGTATGAGACCAACCACAAGGAGCCAGGGCTGGGGGCTCAGTGGAGTTAAACATCCCTGCCAGGGACCTGTGTTTGACCTCTTGGCCATAGGTTCAGTCCAGCGTTCATCCTTCTGAGGTCAATAAAATGAGTACTATTGGGACAGGTACAAATTAAACATCTGTTATTCAACGCCAAGATGCCCCAAGTGGCGAGCATGCACTACACAAGTGCATGTTGTGTTTTAGAGTGACAGCCCTGTGCCAGCTCCCTCATCAAAGAGACCTCCGGGAGAGACAGCCCGGCACTCCTCCTTCACTCAGAGGCCACCTGAGGGAGACACAGCCCAGCGCCAACACCTTTTTCAAGGTCCATGTCGGGGTGAGATGGCGCAGTGTCATCTTCCTCACTTAGTGCACCTTGGGGAAGAAACGGGGACTGCATCGCTACCTCTCACTCGCCTACCTCTCAGCTGGAGGCAGCTGGGTACCACTTCCCTCACTCAGAGGCTGCCTTAGTGAAGAAACAGCCCACCTAGTGTCCTCCTTGCTGCCTCTGAGACAGCCTCCGGAGAGGTGGCATTGCGCTTTTGCCCTCACTCGGAGTCCGAGCCTGTCTCCGATCAGGCACATCCGTGTTACACCCCCCCGCCACCCCCCAACTCGGTCCCCCCTGCAGCCCACTCCACCCCCTCACTCAGAGACCACCTCAGAGAGAGACAGCCCAGTGGCACTCCCCTCACTCGGGGCCCCCTACAGCCCACTCCACTCACTCAGAGACCACCTTAGAGAGATACAGTACACTGACTCCTTCCTAACTCAGACACGTCTCAGAAAAGAAAAAAAAAAAGCATTGGCATAGCCAATAGGTCTCGCTTTTGGGACCTTATAAGTATTTAATTATGCAGCACAATATCCTTGGTGCAACAATATTAACTGTTGCATGGCTAAACACTTATAAGGTCCCAAAGGCGAGACCTATTGGCTATGCCAATGCTTGTTTTTTTAGCTAACAACTGCAAGCATAACTAAAGGAAAGGACACAGCGCAACCCTATTCATAAAGACATGAATTTCAGGTGCCCCAGCTAGGCGTGCAGTTGTGAGACTAAGCCTAAATATATTCCAAGCCAAGAAAAAACACATTTTATGGTAATGAAATACAAATGAAAAGAACAAATACATGTACAAAGAATGCATTTGGAAAAAGTGGTTGCAATTTGCACACCGATTTTCACTGAATGCATACAAACCTCCTAATACTCCGTTGAATGATTGGGTGCCTAAAAACATTATAGATCCAAATGGAAGAGTGACTCAGCCTTGGCTAACCAATAGGAATCCGCCCTGTTGAAGGATGTATATTTTGGTTCTGATCCCTTCGCGATTATGGTGCCAGAAAACATTGGATTGAAATGCACTGAAATCAAAGAAACCATGTGCAGGAAAAAGTAATGACCAGCTACAACTAAACTTGATATCCTCAAACAGGAAAAGTAATGCTAATATAGATACATGTGTGCCTGAGTACCAACATATGGACGGTAGGTTATACACAAAGTATGCTATGGCCTTGGATTGATCAGGCAGGAGCCTAGATCGGTTATTAGCTAGAGCCAGGTTTAACCTTTACTTAGGCCTAACTTTCCCCCTGAAAGTGGTTTCTGCCTAGCAGCTGCTGGAACTCCATGAGTGAAGGGTTATGGCGCTGCTGTGATTCAGCAGCTGTCCCTGACTATATGCTGGCAGTGAAATTGTGGTTCATAGGGACCGGAGGCAGATCCTTCTCTTTTTAGGGCCATCCGCCTGGAATAAACTGCCTCCTGAACTTCAGGCCATCCCAGCTATCCCCATGTTCAGAAATAAACTAAAGACATGGCTTTTTAATTTAGCTTAAAACTGCTTTGGTCCCCGATGTTGTAATTATAGAAGTGCAGAGCGCCAAGACACTCTCCGGAGTAACAGTGCACTATACAAATGCCCTTTCATAGCTGGTCTGAAACTGGAACATTCAGCATCCATATTTTCATGTGTTCATGAATATAACATGATATTTCTACATCCTGGGAAACATAGCTACTGGAAAAAGTGGGGATTAATTTGGTACTGAGAATTGATAAGACAAATAATAGTGCTAGGCCAAAGGACAATTGGCAGTATTTGTGAAGATCTCGAAGTTTTATGATATTGTCCAATTACTCGATGTAAGTAATTCCTTGAGCGCAATGAGTGTGTAGAGCCCATGGCTATATGTACCCATAAATGTAGTTTATTGTACTGCCACTCTCTGCACAAGAGGAAACAGGGTGGCATATTATGAGCCTATCATGAATTTGACAAATTATTTCTTTACAGATTAGGTGGCTTTGTTTGTCAGGGGATCTTAAAACGAAACTGCCATCAGATGTACAGTGGATTTTGGATTTGGGTGAACTATATGGATTAAGTGGCAATCCCTTTGATAATAGCAAACACAGAGAAAACTGCATCTTGAGTCACACATTGAAAGAGTTTTTCATTATTTATACCCCTATGGGGAACTCAGTCATTGACTATTCTTTCCTGATATTTCAATGTTGATGCATATTGGATGTACCTCTGGTTTTCGGTTCCAAGACGTTCTTGGTTTTTCGGGAGGGGGGCGGTGGGTGGGGTGGGGTGGAGGTGGAGTATGCCCTTTTATGATGAGAAGATAATGGTAACACACAGTTCTGACAGGAAGTAAAATGAGAGATTCGTGAGGCTGTACTACAGTAATTGTGGGATCCTAAGCTCTCTGCACTTTCTGCTGTTTGTTTAGAAAGCCTCACAGACTGGCATTGCCCAGGAGGGTATTAGACCCATCTGTAAAATTAAATGTGCAGTCTCCGTACATAAACCAGCGAATGCCTGCTTCACCTGGCACATCTCCTTAATCTGGAACATGAGTCGGTCTGAGCCCTACTTAAGAGAGGCAGCGAAGATAGATTACCCAGGAGGTGGACTGGTCTCGACCATCAAGGATGAGGTGCTGGGGGTAAAGTCAGACACTGCTGCTTTGTGAGGCCTTTGGACTTGACTCCTTTCTAAATACAGGGCTGGTTTCCCCGGTGCAAAGCCAAATAGCACTGCTCTGAGGCAGGAAACAAAGGCTTTTTCCCAACGTGAGGGTTGAGAGAGATAACCACTCCCACTCTTGGATACATGTGCGCCCTCCTTAAAACTGATGTGTGCAGGCATGGTGGGCCTGCACACCATGGCAAAGTAGCGGGTGAGACCACTGCTCTGTAAGAGTGTGCAGAGCTCAAATCTATGAATTCGCAAGTGTGGCTACTGCATAAACTGCCTTTATTGGTATATAATATGGTCACAGGCTGGCTAGGATACAGGAATTGGCTTTGGTAGATTAAGGTTAGCTCTTTTGCGTTGTATGTGTGTATATTTTCAGTTTTCGCAATAGCTGGAAAATATACCTGCATCACTTGTCTAATGGAATCCTGCTACTACGTTTCCAGACTAGGTAGGAATTTTGATTAAACAAATTTCAGATGATGAATTTCAACTTTATTGAAGAGTATTTACGCTATGATTTTTCCTGAAGTTAGCATGGATGGCTAAAAGGCAGACCCGCCGACAATAAACCTAAACGTTTTAAAAGGAGACGGCATCCCTAAGTTCAACTAAGTAGAATGAAAGGTCGCGCGATGGGGGTCACCAAAAGAAAGGCCTATCTGCGGAAATGCCTACAACTGCAAAAAGAGTCGACAATGCCGAGTCAGAACACCAACCACAAGACCAACGGAAGCAAGAGCAGGAAGAAGAGAACACTGCCTCAGGATGTCACAGTCCACAAATCATCCCCCAGAGCGTAATTTAAGAAACGGTATGACATTGTCTATTGGACGGAAGCGCCACCTTCATCTGTGAGTAGCTTCACTTAAATGGCTCCAGCTATACCGCAAGAGCACCCACGGTACATGTAGGGAGCTAGAGGAGGGGGGGCTGACAATGGGTGCAGAGTCCAAAAGCACCAGCTGTGCGAAGCCCTTGCCCTTCGGGTTGTAAATAATGACAGGCTGATTGAATAGCCCCAAGAGTGACGGTCTTCCTTTATTCAATCAGGGTCTGCAACCTAGAGTATTTAATTTATTCTATAGTTATCTCCGCAGTAGGCGAGAATTGATCCATTTTGAGAGACATTCTCAAGATAAACACAACTGCGCCCTTTCCAAGAAATAAACAGTACGAGGAAAGTGTGTTTAGTTTCCAAATGACAGGTGTAACCATGATAAGTAGGTGTGGATAGTCGCGCAAACAAAATATGCCATCTGGTACGGGCTGACAAGGAGCAAAAACACTGCGAAATCCAGTCTTGAGGAGACCGTCAGAGGCACATGAACTGTGACTGAACTAACATATGTTCTTGGGCAGAGCGGAGGAATATAACATGGGAACAGTGTTTCCCCTGTAATTCAGAGAGCTCACACAGCTGCGAAGCTTGTATTTATTTGCGGTCGCCCAAAGCCAGCAAAATTCAGATATGAATGAACCCACAGTAGATCTTTCATCCCTTGCGGGTGACCGAGCTGCGCCATGAAAACAAAGATGCACGCGTCCCTGCGACTCCTGCTAAAGCGTAGCTGTCATGAGGAAGGCGCCTTGTCTTACGCGACATCTTCTTCCGGTTCTGGCTTCCAGCCAAGAGCACGCTGACAAAGGGCATTTTTGAACCCGAACTTACAACTGTGAAATTGAAACCACGATTCCCAGAATGCAACGGGGCATTGACCAAAAATATACCCAGAACTTGCAGAGGGTGTCGCACATGTTTAGATTCCCCGTGGCAACTATTTCCTGTGGGTGAAAATGCATTTTTTCAGAATGTTAAGACAGCGTGAATGTGTGAAAACGAAGCAAAGTTGAAGTGATTTCATCGAGCAAAGAGCTCCCTTCTAGCGCTTCTTCTTGCATAACAACGATCAAGGTTTCTGGTGAATGTGTACTGTGTCCCCGTGAAAGCTGTAGTAAAGTCAATAAGAACAAGCAGCAGCCTGTGCCGAGACTAGGCCATATAGCAGCTGAAAGCCGGAAACACAACAGAAGCGCCCCCCCCCCTCCGCCCCCAAACCCCCTACTCGATTCTTTGGGCGGCAGGAGTGGAACCGCGTGCGAGGGGATGGGGGCGGGGGGGGGGGGTTGCGCAGGTTAGGCGCGGTCGGGTGACTTTAAAGTGTGTAGGGTGGGCGTTGTCAATGCAGGTGAGGTATGCGCAAATGCTGGGAAATGGCAGGGCGGCAATTGGGCGCCATTCAGAGAGGAGGGGGTTTTGCCGGGCTCGGCCCATTAACACATGGCTATGTGTGAAGAGTTAGAAGGGCTACAGAGGGTTGAATGAGCGGGGTCAGCAGGTGGGGTGTGGGAAGTTGGGGCGCGAATTTGAATAGGTGGGTAATGTGTGGAAGAGCTGGCACAAGAGGAAAATATAACAAGGGATTAAACAAGCATCGCGACAATTTTAGGCTGCTCCTTTTCTCTCTTCGTGTTAACTGTAGTTTCGTTTACAAGAGGAGGCGACACTCCAGATGCCAGATGGTGCAAAGCTAGAAAAAACAAGCACGGAGGAGCGGGGGCGAGCGAGCGCGGCAGCCTGCAAAGCAGTCCCAGAACGCTCGTTCGTCGTGGCTGGCCTTTGGATGAGTACGCGCGGCAGACATGTGTTTCCACTTATCGCGCACGCGTCTGGGCACGATAATTGGAAACACATGTTTGCCGCGCGTACCCATCTCAAAAGGCCAGCCACGACGCACGAGCGTTTCTTGGACTGCTTTGAAAACTCACTTACATTAAGTCTTCGCCTCTAAGCAGCGCTTGCGCGCTACTCGAGGCTCGACCTAAAAAGGAGCCCAGGGCCACACGTCTCTGCAGAGACGGGTCCAGAGAAGAAAGATCTAGCCCAGGGCCACTTGTCTCACACAGACAGCCAGTACCCACTCTCGAGGTAAGACACGGACGGAGCTTCCTTGCTTAGAGAGCAGTTGTCTGAGGTAAGTGACAGCCCACTTCCAAGTCTCACACACCAGGCCAGTACACGAGTAAAGGCCGGGACAGCTGCGCGCTGTACCTCTCACAAAGGCTCAGCGAAGAAAGAGACAGGTCAGTGTCATTTCCCCCAAGAGAAGCGGACTCGAGAGTGTAAGGGGCGGTGAGTCCAGTGCTACCCGTCCCTCACCTAAGGGGGCTCAGGGTAAGAGACAGGCCAGTGCAGCTACCTCCACACAGGTAGAGAGTGCGGGAAGAGACAGCCCAGTGCTGCCATCTTGATACACAGGGGTGAGCTCGGGTGTAAGAGACAGACCAGTGCCACTTCTCTCACACCTAAGGGGGCTCAGGGGTAAGAGACAGCCCAATGCTACTTCTCCTACGCCTAGGCGGGCTGAGGGTGGGTGTAAGAGACAGCCCACCCGGTGCCTCTTCTCTCTTCAAATGAGTGTTCGGGGGTGTAAAAGACAGCCCAGCACTACTTCTACCACTCGGAGACGGGCTGAGTGTAGGAGACAATCCAATGCATATACCACCTCACACCCACAGACTGTGGAAGAGGCAGCGTAGTGCGCTACCTTCTGACAGGGGTAAACTCGAGACAGTCCAGTGCCACTTCTCCCACTCAGAGGCAGTCTCTGGGTCTATCCAGGCGTCCCTCAAGGATCTATCCTCGCTCCCACTTTGTTCAATCTTTATTTGGAACCTTTGGGAAATCTCCTTAGTAAATCTGGGATCCGTTACCACCTCTATGCTGATGACACCCAAATCTACCTTAAGGTGTCTTCCGCACACGGCATCTCCATCCTCAACAGTACTCTCAACTCTATCCAAAACTGGATGTCAGCTCATCAACTCATTCTGAATCCTTCCAAAACTAAATTCCTCCTTCTCTCTACCTCACTTTCTCCTCCCCCTGTTCAATCTTGGATGGATAAGCTGAATTTACTCGACAACAAACCTATCATTGTCGACAGCGCTAAATCTCTTGGTGTCATACCAGACAAAAGGCTCAATCTACACTTCCACATCAATTCCATTGCAAAGAATGCACATTACCAACTGCGCCTTCTCTGGGGGATTCAACGTTTCTTTCTGGAGCAAGACCTAAAAACCTTGGTCCAATATCTGGTTCTCTCTAGATTGGACTATTGATCCTACCTCTCCCCTCTCAAATCCGTACTCCATTCAGCGGCTCGTTTTGTTTTTGGGGCAAAAAGAAATGATCACATCACACCCATACTGTTTTCTCTTCGATGGCTTCCCATTGAAGCAAGGTCAATCTACAAGACTGCCTGTATCACCCACAAAGCCTTGCACACTTCCTCCCCTCGATACCTGGCGAATAAACTTAAAATCTCTGGAGGTTCTTGACCATGGGTACTCACAAACTTTATCTCGGGGGGCCAAAATCGCAGTCTGGCTTGTGGCCGAGGGACGCACAGATGGGCCTGCGCGATGGGGGAGGGGTCATTGCAGGGGAGGGGTAAGTGGGGGCGGGGCTACTGGGGTAAAAAAAATCATCTCCTTTTCAAAACCTTACTAGACAACGCTATATTTCGAAATGTGATATATATGTATGTATGTACCCCGAATAAATACTGTCAATATTTTTGTTACTGGGATCTGTATGTTTCTAACCATAGTTTTCCATCTTTGCCTTGTTTTGACAAGCAACCCTGCTCCCAGGCCCACAGTTGCGCAGACACTTGGACACACCCTTTATTTGTCTCTAAGAAGACACAACTCATACCCCTATGCCTCTTAAAGTCGCTCCAAACAACCCTTAATGGCCCTGTTGAGAGTTTACAGCACCAAGCCCCAAGATCATCCAGCAAAACTCAGAAGCGTACATGCGAAGTGCATTGACAGAGGTAGGTTTCCTGTCCTCTGTCCACCCGCCGTGCACACCGAAGCTCATGAAACTTGCCACATGCATGTAACCCCAGGCAATATAAGCATCAGTGACAGCAGGCTGCCATATTCTTAATGGTCCTAGACAGTACATGCATAAATGGTCCCATGCTGTAATGTGCATGCATGGGCCCACACAATACATGCATTCATGTACTCGGGCTGTAATGCACATTTACAATGGCACAATGACCGGCATGATGGGCAAGAGACCTGCTGCCTTCTCATGCGGTCTTCTCCTAATCAATGAGCTTGACCAACAATGCAGCAGAGGTATTGTAGTGTCATCTCTAAAATAACTATCATCTCAGGTAGGTGCATGTCATTTCATCATATTAATAATGCATGTATCAGGAAGCACATCTACTACTAATCTTCCCTGAGCCCTACACTCAATGACTCTGCACCTAGGGTCCGCTTCTGAGCCCTACACTCAATGACTCTGCGCCTACGGTCCGCTTCTGAGCCCTACACTCAATGACTCTGCCCCTAGGGTCCGCTCCTGAGCCCTACACTCAATGACTCTGCGCCTAGGGTCCGCTCCTGAGCCCTACACTCAATGACTCTGCGCCTAGGGTCCGCTCCTGAGCCCTACACTCAATGACTCTGCCCCTAGGGTCCGCTTCTGAGCCCTACACTCAATGACTCTGCGCTTAGGGTCCGCTCCTGAGCCCTACACTCAATGACTCTGCCCCTAGGGTCCGCTCCTGAGCCCTACACTCAATGACTCTGCGCCTAGGGTCCGCTCCTGAGCCCTACACTCAATGACTCTGCCCCTAGGGTCCGCTCCTGAGCCCTACACTCAATGACTCTGCCCCTAGGGTCCGCTCCTGAGCCCTACACTCAATGACTCTGCGCCTAGGGTCCGCTCCTGAGCCCTACACTCAATGACTCTGCGCCTAGGGTCCGCTTCTGAGCCCTACACTCAATGACTCTGCGCCTAGGGTCCGCTCCTGAGCCCTACACTCAATGACTCTGCGCCTAGGGTCCGCTCCTGAGCCCTACACTCAATGACTCTGCGCCTAGGGTCCGCTTCTGAGCCCTACACTCAATGACTCTGCGCCTAGGGTCCGCTCCTGAGCCCTACACTCAATGACTCTGCGCGTAGGGTCCGCTCCTGAGCCCTACACTCAATGGCTCTGCGCCTAGGGTCCGCTTCTGAGCCCTACACTCAATGACTCTGCGCCTAGGGTCTGCTCCTGAGCCCTACACTCAATGACTCTGCCCCTAGAGTCGGCTCCTGAGCACTACACTCAATGACTCTGCCCCTAGAGTCGGCTCCTGAGCACTACACTCAATGACTCTGTCCCTAGGGTCGGCTCCTGAGCCCTACACTCAATGACTCTGCACCTAGGGTCCGCTCCTGAGCCCTACACTCAATGACTCTGCGCCTAGGGTCTGCTCCTGAGCCCTACACTCAATGACTCTGTCCCTAGGGTCGGCTCCTGAGCCCTACACTCAATGACTCTGCCCCTAGGGTCGGCTCCTGAGCCCTACACTCAATGACTCTGCCCCTAGGGTCCGCTCCTGAGCCCTACACTCAATGACTCTGCGCCTAGGGTCCGCTCCTGAGCCCTACACTCAATGACTCTGCGCCTAGGGTCCGCTCCTGAGCCCTACACTCAATGACTCTGCCCCTAGGGTCGGCTCCTGAGCCCTACACTCAATGACTCTGCCCCTAGGGTCGGCTCCTGAGCCCTACACTCAATGACTCTGCACCTAGGGTCCGCTCCTGAGCCCTACACTCAATGACTCTGCACCTAGGGTCCGCTCCTGAGCCCTACACTCAATGACTCTGCGCCTAGGGTCCGCTCCTGAGCCCTACACTCAATGACTCTGCGCCTAGGGTCGGCTCCTGAGCCCTACACTCAATGACTCTGCGCCTAGGGTCCGCTTCTGAGCCCTACACTCAATGACTCTGCCCCTAGGGTCCGCTTCTGAGCCCTACACTCAATGACTCTGCACCTAGGGTCTGCTCCTGAGCCCTACACTCAATGACTCTGCGCCTAGGGTCGGCTCCTGAGCCCTACACTCAATGACTCTGCGCCTAGGGTCGGCTCCTGAGCCCTACACTCAATGACTCTGCCCCTAGGGTCGGCTCCTGAGCCCTACACTCAATGACTCTGCCCCTAGGGTCCGCTCCTGAGCCCTACACTCAATGACTCTGCGCCTAGGGTCCGCTCCTGAGCCCTACACTCAATGACTCTGCCCCTAGGGTCGGCTCCTGAGCCCTACACTCAATGACTCTGCGCCTAGGGTCGGCTCCTGAGCCCTACACTCAATGACTCTGCACCTAGGGTCCGCTCCTGAGCCCTACACTCAATGACTCTGCGCCTAGGGTCCGCTCCTGAGCCCTACACTCAATGACTCTGCGCCTAGGGTCCGCTCCTGAGCCCTACACTCAATGACTCTGCGCCTAGGGTCTGCTCCTGAGCCCTACACTCAATGACTCTGCCCCTAGGGTCGGCTCCTGAGCCCTACACTTAATGACTCTGCGCCTAGGGTCCGCTCCTGAGCCCTACACTCAATGACTCTGCCCCTAGGGTCGGCTATGCATTCACTCTAACCCTGCGCTCTAACTCGGACCCTACCTTATGACTGTTTCATGCTTGCCATATTCCTCTACTTTACCCCCTCATCCTACCTCTACCCACCACTTTGGCGTTAATAATTCACTTTTTTCCTGACCCATCCCACAGCCTGGCACTCTGTCACAACTTTACTCTTCTCCTGTCGTTTTACCCTCAATGTACACCACTCGTTATACCTCTCCCCCGACCCTTGGTTCTATCCTCATCTCATAAATGCCTCTCACACTGTCCCTACCCCCACTTTCCATGACTATCATCTCAATTTGCTCCCAGTACCTCTTTGCTTCCTCTGTCTGACCCTCCAACCTCATTATTCCACCCGTCTTCACTCTGCTTATACTCATTTCCAGGCCCTTCTATTTCACTATGCTCACAACCTGTCATTTTGCAACTACTCTGGCCCCAACGTCTTAACCTGCTCACTGTCTCCACAGCTTGACTTTTTAATGCTGCTCCTGCTCTCCCTCCATCACACTCTACCCCCTATCTGGTCACACCTTTTTGGTGCCACACTTGTCTATTTTATTCAGCATTATTTCTCTCACGCGCCTCATACCCTATCAAACTGCCTACCCTCTCATTGTGCCCTAACACCTCATCCTGCGCCTAACCTCTCATTGCACGCTAACGCACCACTCTAAGCCTACCTTCTCGTTGTGCCCTACTGCGTCACTCAGCGCCTACCCACTCATTGTGCCTGTACGCCTTCACTCTACTGAAGGTTTACTGTACTGATAAGCCAGACCTTTTGTCCTTCCTGCAGTTTTGCTTTACACCTTCACTTCATGGCTTCCCTTCACTCTGCTGCTAGCTCATAGCTTGTGCTTCCATTATTGTCTTGTATCCCTCATTATTTCCTTGCCCATGACTTGGCATTCACCTTCCATATATATCGCTCAATATCTTCCTTATGTGTAAAGCAGCCCACTCTTCCTGTCCTTACTCTGCTCCGGCCCCTCACACTCCTCATAACCTGCAATACCCTTAATCTGCGCTCATATTTCACGTTGCTCCTACTCCCTCGCTCTCTTCTGTTAACCCCTAACCTTTCCATACCTCCTCACTGCGCTTCTTATTCTGCTTTATGCTTTACTCATACAGAGTCTGCCAGTCCCTCTGTTTTTCCTTTCTCTGACCCTTCCCCTTACCGTCTCATTCTGCCTCTGCCCATTCATCTCTATGTACACACTGTGCCCCTGTCCCCTCAGCACTGACTCTACCTAATGCGTGCCAAAACCAATAACTATTTGCTGTTCAATTCTGCAGCATAAAAGACCTGATGGTACATCTGCGCCACGACTCAGACAGGTAGTGTTGGATGACTATAAATTAATACACTTTCTTAAGTAATGCACGAAGCAAGCTGAATTGCCTGTAATAAATGTTAGAAATATTGTCCGCAACACAGGCACATAAATGTTGCACTCAGAATCGCACAATTTAATAAAGTGGGGAAGCTGGGATTTATATATAATTATCCAGCTGGTCTGCTTCCGAGGCATATAACTTTGTGTATAAACTGCATCTCCCCCAATTCCACCTGTAAACTTTCCGTAGCACCACTGTTGTGAACCGAGAGCCTGTAGCATCACATGTACCTAAAGTGAAGTCCTGCCATAAAACAAAAGGCTAGGCGCAGCCCATGGATTCACGAGGACATTGCTGGATCCTTGTTTTATTTATTGTGTTTACACTACGTGCTCTGACACCACGAGGAAGGAAAGTCTGGGCTCGGCTGAAACCCTAACTAGGGGCCTATAAAACATAAATTTAACTACAGAGACCGCTCTGCTTTAGCGGCACCAATTGAAAGATTAAAGAGGCCACACTGTCGGTGAGCAGCACCTACAGGCAGCACAGCCAATGCACTCAATGGCAGGGTGAGCAAGTGACGCCAGAGAGGCAGGTGGGGGGGGGGGGGCGGCTACGGGTGAGCATGCGAGACACTGGTTGTCATTGCATGCCCCTTTCATGCGTTTCCCCGCAAATGCGGCCCCCGAGGAATTCCAACAGGCAGAAATGGTGCCGATTCCGTGCCTGCTGATTTCCACGGGGGCCCCATGGAATGGCCTGTCGGGCCACAAGTGGCCCGCGGGCCGAACTTTGAGTACCGCCGTTCTAGACCTTCACGCAATGCTGAAAACTTACTGCTTGAGCCCCCCACCTTCAAAAAAGAAAGATGGATGGCTCAATCCTTCTCAGGTAATGCAGTTAAAATCTGGAACTCGCTTCCTCCACTACTCCGTGCCACCTCCTCTACCCGGACTTTCAAAACGGACCTCAAATCTCTTCTCTTCCAAAGACACTTCTAGAACTAATACATCCCTTTTCATGTCCCTCAAGGCCACTTGGCTTTCTCTTGATGTTCTAAATTCTTACAATGCTGTAAATATGTTTTCTATGCTTGAGCTAACCTACCCCCAATGGTTTTTTTATTTTTTTTATTGCTGTGATTGCCACCTCTTATTTTATTTTACTTTTTCAACTTTCCCGTTTGTACCTGTAACGCATGTAAGTTTGTAAATCTCCTCGTGTAACGTACTTGACTCTATTGTAAAGCGCTCTGACACCTTTGGGTAAAGTCCGCGCTATATAAAATTGCATAAATAAATAGCCACTTCCCATACTCAGAGACGGGCTTGAGTGCAAGAGACGGCCTATGCAGCTGCCTCCTCACAGGTACTCTGTAGGAAGACTGTAGGAAGAGACTGCCTAGAAAGGCTTCACTCACACGATAGATAGAGAAGGCATTTTATTATGGAGAGAGGTGCCAGGACGAAAGAGACAAGCTGGCGGCGCCTTGCTGAGTCTGTGGCAGGTTTCACTTGTAGAAGACACAGTCCCTTGCATGTCTCTCCCCTCCCCGTACATTGAAAGCAGTCTCTCGCTTCTGCTCCGCCCGTGGGAATCTCCCGCCCCCGCAGCAGGGCAGGTTGCAACACAATAGCGCCTGGGGTGACTTCTGAGAGGAACCTGCTCTGCAGACTTTGTGGGGCTGGAGGGAGGGGAGAGAGAGGCGCCGCGGCTCCGCTGTCACTCTTGGCCCGGCTGCCCTGGCTCGCCGGAGCTCTCTGGAGCAGCCCCGGCTCATCTTTTAATCCGTTCTCAGATCTCCGTTCTCAGATCAAACTCTGGCCGGGTCCGTGGACCGGTGCCAGCCTGGCAGGCGACCGGCGCGCAATCAACCAACCCCGAGGCCACGGCTGCACCCAGCGCGATATAGTGCCTTGAAGCGCTCCCTCGGCGCAGAGTGCAGAGACGCCTGTCTTGTGCGGGACACACATTACTGGGAGAGAGGACGGAGAAAGTTTCGTAATAGGCGGAAAGTTTCCCTCCCTCCTGAGCCGGAGTCTCAGAGCTCCGACAGCCACCTAAGGTGCCACGTCGGCGATACGAGGCTCTGCCAACCCTCGTGATCTCCCAGCCCGGGTAACCTGCGCTGCCAGGAGAGGGGGCACCGCCAGGGGGAGACCTCGGAAGGCTCAGTTTGCAGTGTGTGGCAGACTAACCACAAATTGTTTAAGGAGAAGTTCATGACACTGCATCAAAGTTTCTGCTCCTGCTGACCGTGCCACGTGGGGGCGTACACCTTTCAAGCGCCAGTCACTGAGGCGATTACGTGCTAGTGTGTGCTATACAAATAACACCGATTCATAAAAAGAGCGCTGGAAGTGCCAGGTGGAGGGGGCGCGTGGAGCCTCGCCAGACGAACTTTGGCCACCTCCCCATCGGTTCTAGCCAGCGCCCCTCCCTCGTAGCGAGGCGCTAGATATGAGCTGGCTCCGGAGCCCCGCCAGCGCTGCGCGGCAGGTCGCAGGCGTAGCGTCTTCTTGGCGCCCACCTCTGAGCTCTCGCCCCTTGTCCCGCAGGACGGTGTCCGGATCGACGCAGGAGCGGCAGCAGCTGGACAGCGCCCTGGGCAGGATGGAGAACGGCACGGTGCGGGAGCGGGTGCTCTCCCTGGACTCCATGAACCCGTGCGTGAAGCGCGTGGAGTACGCGGTGCGGGGCCCCATCGTCATCCGCGCGCTGGAGCTGCAGAAGGAGCTGGAGCAGGTACCGTGCCCCGAATATTACTATTATTGTTTTTAATAGCACTAATACTGTAGTTCTTTTTATTATCTTTATTATTTGTTATTTTCGTTGTTGCTGTTATTATTAGTACTGCCAGTAATATTACTATTATTATAATTTTTATTGGTGCCGTTATTGTTACTATCATTATTATTAGTGCCTTTAACGTTACCATAATTGTTATTATGAGTATCCCTATTGTTGTTTTTGTCATTAATATTGTTATTCGGGGTAGTTTTATTAGTAATATTGTTTTCTAGCATTATTGGTGTTTCTATATTATTATTTTGGCATTCGTGTTATTGTATTTAGTGTTCTTAATAATAATATTTTCGTACAGCATCAAAGGCACTCCTGGGCTTTCTTCTCTAATCTAGAATGTTCATAAAGCGAGTTTCAAGTTTATCTATATTATGACTCAGTTAATTAAAACCGTACATGAACATTTTAAGAGCACGTTTGCTTTAGAACATTAAACAGGTAAAATCCCAGGGGCTTTCACAAGCGCTGTCAGCCTGGTAAAGCGCTACGTGTACTTGTTCCATCAGATAAAGGATAACTTCTGGGGCATCTTAACCATGCTAAGTGGTGCACAGATGTGCGGCGACCATGGCAGTTTGTGGGCACATTTTGGTGATAACTCAGGATAAGTTAATTAACTAGACCTCACACGCTTTATTGCCCCAAAAGGAAATTCCTCTGTATATTCTCCTATGTGAATGAATGAATTAATGTTAAAGAGAAGTAACTGGACAGAGGAACCCCATAGGCCTCAGTACCTAACCCACTATCCCAAATATATATATGTATATAATCTGGAACTACCCAGAAATGTGTGCGCACACTGACAAAACACCCACTGTCACTGTGTGATTCCCATATAGGGATATATCAATTTTAACATAATAGCACAGGTGCACCACATAACAAATTAGACAAAGAGTTGTATAAAATTAATGTCCACAAATTTTCTTCCAAGTTTCTTCCTTTATTTTCAATGGAGTCTTTAAAACACAATCAAGGTGATTTGAGACACAGCCGACGCGTTTCGTCCTTATCAAAAGGACTTCCTCAGGGCAAGTTTTTGTTTAATACTGTTATTATTTGAAGGATTTAAGTCACCTAGTAGGCCGAATATGGAACGCAAAAGAGACTTCCGTCCTTCAAAGTATTAAATATCAAATTGGTAACTGGTGCCTTAATCTGAATGAAGCAAGTATTCTTCTATTCCCCAACTGGGTGAGGACTGCCCCTACTGATTCTGGTCGGTCATCGTAAATGATGTCATCTTTTTTGTATATTTCCTAAATCCCTGACCTGGGATAGAGAACTAATAAAACTGGGAGTCATCATATACCCACTTTTTTCATTCAGATGATATGATGTATTTTAACGTTATGTGCCAGCGTGATTGTTGGAAAATCTGAAGCTCACACCCCCCAATCTTGCTGACCAAGCTTCGCCCCTGCTTCTTACCCCTATTACGCATTATAAAGAGGAAGTTGTCATACGCTACTTCCTGTTTTTTTCCCTTTTGGGATCAATGGTTGGGATGCCTATCATGGGGGTATATTTCATTCTATATTTCAGTTTCCATATAGCGAGGTATTGTATGACATTCTTACCCTGTGTAAGAGTTCCGATGTGTTAGGAGGGCAGTGACGTCCTGCACTAGTGGACACGCTGCATGTATAGAGTCTCCTCACAGGAGGCTCTGGAGTGGGCCTTGGGGAGCGGTAGCATCCCGCAGTAGCATACGTGACATATGTACAGAGTCCCCTCGCTGGAGTCTGCGGAGCGTGCCCGGGAGAGGAAGTGGCTGAGCCTGCCTCAGTATAGAATCACAATGGATTTAATTCAACATATGATTCAGGTTGCCGTGGAAGCAGCTTTTGCTGCAGGAGATGGTCCTTTCCCCGCCAAGGCTCCTCCTCCCTGAGATATGGGAAGGAGGGGGGTGGTGATGCTGAGGAGAACCAAGGGTGTTTTATGCAAGGTCCTGAGCTGTCTGAAGTGCTGTAACACTTGAGAGACACACAGGTTGACTGTTTCAGTCCATACCAAAGAGAAGAACTTGAGGGCCTTCATCTTCACTCTTCTGTCAGGAAGGCTGTGCTGCATGAATGGAGTAATGTTGACAAGCCGACATTCCCAAGATTCCTGGCTAAAGGCTGTCCACTTCAGAAGTTCGCAGAGGAGTTTCCTCCAATAAGTAAGTGGATTCTCTGCTGGCAGGGTTGTATCCTCATGGTATCATCATCTCGGAGGAGGCAACACCCACGGATGCAGTGAATATGGTCTATGCAGCAATAAAAAGATCTTATGCAGTTTCTAATTCCACCATCAGAGCCATTGCCTTTTAGGCCTTTCAGGCCCTGGCTGGCCCGATAAATCAAGGGGTAGTCTTTGCTGTTACTGTCTACTATGGAGCATCAGGTGAGGTTCTTGGCAGATGTTTCCGTTGATGCACTGGATGCAGCAGCTTTAGGAGCATCAATAGTTGCGAGGAGGCCTCTTTGGATGCGCTCCTAAAAGGAGGACGCAGCTCAGAAGAGCATGTTAATGGCATGCTTACTGGTCAGCAGCTGGAGGAGCCCGTCGAAGTCGGTGGAAGATTGGAAACTCCTAACCCTTATGAAACCTGTAACTAAAGGTCGCGTATTCAGCTTGATAAGAGCATTTAGTCCAGCCTCATCTAAATCCGGGCAGCTCTTTTGTGCAGGCGACACAAGTCTTGGTTTCAGCCTTCTACCACACCCAGTGGTCCACCACCACCATGGGCATAACTATCTGGATCAGTGCTTAGACAGGTGGGAGCGCTATTGAATTTTATTTTTCTCAATAGCCTGGCAAATGGAAAAATCAGACAGATGGGTGGTGGAAGTGGTTCTTCAGTGTCTGAACCTTCTAGAGAGTTGCCCAGATTTCCTTTGCCTGACACCTCTTTCGACAGATCCTGTGCAGCGAGTGTCACTGAAGAGTGGCATCCAGGACCCCCTGAACCAGGCAGCGATTATCCCAGTACTGGTCAGTTGATGCTACTCCATAATTTTCCTGGTGTAGAAAGCATCCGACAGATTCAGACCAGTTCTGGCCCTCAAAGAGGTAAAAAATTCATCCCTTGCCAAAGGTTCAAGATGCTACCTTTGGAGCACTTTCCATAGATTTAAGAGACGCTTATCTGCATATGCCAATGCACATAGACTCTCAGAGGTATCTCGGCTTCTGTGTCCAAGACAGGCACTCCCAGTTCATAGTCTTTTCATTGAGTTTGGCATTAGAGCCAAGACTGTTGACAATGTTGTTGGCTCCTGTGGTGGGTATCATTCATTCTGAAGGTATCAGGGTTTTTCCTTATCTGGATGACTGACTGCTTCTATTTTTTTGTAAGGCATTTGAGGACTTCCTGGCGGTGTCTGAACCTTTGGCTAGATTCTGTTTTCTTTCAAGACTGCAGAAGTCCAATCTAGAGCTATTTAAAAATTGTACAGTTCATCGATGCCAAGATCAACACCTCTTCAGAAGAAATCTTACCTTACAGAGAAGATCCCATTTGCATATGAGAGATCTTACAGCGTGACCTCAAGCATCGGAAAGGGAACAGTTGATGATCTAGAGGTCATCAACCCTGGCAATTGTGCCCTGGGCTCAGGCCAATTTATACCCCAGTTCAAAACCTGTTGTGCAAATGGTCTGTGGTCTCAGGACTTCAATTGCCCAGTCCACATTCACCCCCAAATATGTCAGGATATGCAGTGGTAGCTTCAAGCAGAACCTCTGAGAATGAGTTCTCCATTTCTTTATCAAAAGGTATTCACAACAGATGCCAACGGGAAGGAATGGGGAGCACCCTGGGGGACAGGCAGGTGCAGGTCACATGGAACCCTCAATTCCTTTTGAGATCTTCAAATTGAAGGAAGTCCAAGTAGCACTGGCACATTTTTCCTTGGATGTCCTCCCTCAGTCACTGCTCATCTGGACAGAAAATCAGGTTGTTAGATCCTATACCCACGGCCACATGAATTATGCAACAGGAGAAGGCCAAATTATGCGGAAGGGTTGAGTAACTTATGCAGCAATAAAAGCCAAATAATGCGGTACATTTTGTAATAGTATTACTTCATTATTTCTTCATTTTTAGACTTGGTAACACTACATGGGCATTGGTTGCACCTCATTAGTACCAGTTTAACACCCAAATATAGCAGTAAGCAACAGAAAGGTGACCAGTCCAGCTTGGCAAAGGGCCTTCCACTGTCCAGAAACATGTGTCGCTGCATTTTTTGTAACTTTTAAACTGTTGAAGCTAGAAACAATTTTTCTTGTTAAAATCTGCAGATCATGCGGCAGATGATGGAGTATGTGGCAAACCTATAATTATGAACAGCTGAACAATTGCATAATTCCACTGGCCTTTCAAATGCCCATCACTGGGAGTCTTCCTCCCTGGCTCTCCTGTTTCATGAGATCTGCATTTGCACAGAGAATCCTTTCTGCGATCTTTCTGCAGTTTTCTTCCAGGGCGGGAGAATTTGCTTGCGGACCATGTCTGAGGTGCACATTCCCACCCTCATCCGTCCTAGTACTTCATCCCAAAGTATTCCAAGAGATGCAGGAGAGGTTCGCGCCCGCTGTGTTGGATCTCTTTGCTTCCAAAGAGAATGCGCAACTACCTAGTTTTTGCAGTCCCGGTCCAGCCCGGAGACCTGGGCTCTGGATGCGTTCTCAATCCTTTGGCCCAGAAGACAGTTTTATGCCTTTGGTCCAATTCCGCTAATCCCACTGGTTCCTCAGAAGGTTTTAGTGGATTGGGTGGAGGTTCTCTTAGTCGTCCCTCGTTGGACCAGGTGGAACTGGTGTTGTGCCTGTCATACAGTTATCAGCAATCCTGTACCGGGTGCTTCCCATACAGCCATCTCCGCAGTGGAGTCCGCCGCTGGACGGGTGCAGTGGCGCCTCTCCATCCTGGGGTCTGGAGCTTGAGAGATCTGGATGGCTCCCTAGTAGCCAAGTCTATTCAACCATCCAGACCTCCGGCCACTCAAACTTTATGCCAGACTTTTGCTTCCCACTGTTCCTCCAGACCCTTCTGTATGCGGCCCTATGAAAATGCTAGAGTTCTTGAAAGATGCCTGTGTTTTAGGACTGGCAGTTTCTACCTTGTGCAGCCAGTGGCCTGCAGTTAGAGCTTTCAGGAAGATTTGTTGCAGATCTGGTCTCTAGGCCTCTGGAGAGTTTTATCTTTAAACACTTGTTATTCATACAGAGGGCCTTCCTGGAACCCGCCTTTAATCCTTTGGAATCTGCAAGGGTCTACGTTTAAACTATTGGAGTCTTTAAATTTAAAATTCCATTCCTGTAAATCATTTTTCCTACAGCCAATTTATTCTAGGAGAAGAATAGTGGAACTGGGGGCCCTGTAGTGTTCTTCTTTTGCTGTTTATTTTTTTATTTTTGGCAGTTTTAAATAGCGCAAACTTGGCCCTAGAGCATTAGAGTGCTTTACATGAGAAGTAGATTACATTACACAAGGTAAAATTATTATTATGTTTTGGACACCGGGAGATTAATTGATTTGCCCAGAAGCACAAGATGTTTAGCCCACGCCGGGACTCGAACCTGGTTCCCAGTTCCAAACACGGCAGCTCTGGCCAGATCTCCTCCTCCTGACCCTTTTCTCTGTTTTCTACCAGACCCACCTTTTATTCCCACTAGTCAAAATGACTCATGTTTTACAAGGCCTTGTATTTCCCATATTCTTTCAGTCGCCTTCCTCTCCAGAGGAGGAGAGGTTTCATACTTCGGATCTCTACAGAGCTTTATCTGTGTGTCAAGAACTGCTTCATTTAGGAAGGTCCCTGCTCTGTCCGTGACTTTCGATGCTCCAGGCTCACGACCTTCTTCAGTTTCCCTTCCTTGATGGCTTAAGCAATCTATGGTTTTGACTTAAGACAAGGAGAATATATCTCGACACTCTCGATCAGAGAGGTATGTTGGCCTCTTGGCGATGCTAAAAGGTACATCTCTTGGGCGTCTCCACATTCCTGTATGAAGCTTTATCACCTCCAGGCTGGGGAGGTGATTCTGCAAGTGCCTGCGTCTTGAGTTGATGGATGATCATTAAAGTTTCACTTTAGCACATTTTCTGGCTGCTTTCTTATTACTTCAGCATTCTCTCACCCTGTAAGGACCGGGACAAGGAAGGTGAACGAGGGGGCAATGACCACTTCCTCTTAATAATGAGTAACCGGAAGAGGAAGTCGGCCGCTCTTGTAGTTTGTTTTTTGTGTTTGCTTTGATGGAAAACCATTTCTGTGGCAAGAGATGCCCTCTCACCCTGTAAGGATTGCGGCAAGGAAGAGCGGCACTTAGAGTAATAAAGATGACTGGCATCTCCTGCTTCCATGACTTCTGATTACTTCATATTCTCTCTCTCCGCACTACCCGTCTGCTCTCTCCATCTGACCCTCCTCTCTTCACCTCACCCTTCTCTCTCCATGGCACTTTTCTTTTTCTCCATCTCAACTTCCTCTCTCCACATTGCCTTCCTCTTTCTAACTCATTCTCCTATCTCCATCTCACCCAGTGCTTAATTTGAGCCAGTAGTTACCAGAGCTCCGCACCGGCACTTAATTGTCAACACCAGCACTTATGACAGTCTGCCACATGGTGGTGCTGCCTGTCTAATTTAGAAATGAGCACAACGGTTGTTTGTTAATTCTATATACCTGAAAAATGACGTGTACCTGCCACCCAAGCATTTGAATAGCTGTGGGGCCTGAAATAGCCTGAATTGTCACACTTGTAGGAGTGTGATGGTTCGTAGTTGTGTTGGTGCTGTCACTGGCAGCGCTGGAAGGAGCTATGGGTGGTGTAGCAGCAGTGATCTCCTCACGAGAGTCCTCCCACTTATTTTGTTTACAAATTAAGCACCGGGCTCATCAGTGTCTCTCCACCTTAACATCCTCTATTCACACCACCCTTCTACTCCCTCTCCACCTACCCGTTCTCTCTCTCTCCATCCCACCCTCTCTACAGACCACCCTTCCCATCTCTCTTCTCACCCCTTGTATCCATATCGCCCTTTCTATCCATCTCACTCTCCCCTATTCTACCTCATTTTTCTCTAACCCTCTTCCCTTCACCCCACCCACTTCTCGACTCACTACCCTTCTTCTCCACACCACCCTTTTACTCTCTCCACCTTACTTTCTCTCTCCACACCACCCCCCCTCTCAAACTCATGTTTTTCTCTCCACACCACAATTCTACTCTACACCGCCTTTCTCATCTTCTCTCTTCACCTCACCCTCGACTCCCCATCTTCCCTCCTCTCTCTCTCCACCATCCTCTCTCCACCTTGTCTTCCTCTCTACCCCTCGTCTTCCTCTCTCCACCTCGCCTTCCTCTCTCCACCTCGCCTTCCTCTCTCCACCTCGCCTTCCTCTCTCCACCTCGCCCTCCTCTCTCCACCTCGCCCTCCTCTCTCCACCTCGCCCTCCTCTCTCCACCTCGCCCTCCTCTCTCCACCTCGCCCTCCTCTCTCCACCTCGCCCTCCTCTCTCCACCTCGCCCTCCTCTCTCCACCTCGCCCTCCTCTCTCCACCTCGCCCTCCTCTCTCCACCTCACCCCTCTCCCTCCTCTCTCCACCTCAGCCTCCTCTCCCTACCTCCTCTCTCCACCTCAGCCTCCTCTCCCTACCTCCTCTCTCCACCTCAGCCTCCTCTCCCTACCTCCTCTCTCCACCTCAGCCTCCTCTCCCTACCTCCTCTCTCCACCTCGCCCTCCTCTCCCTACCTCCTCTCTCCACCTCACTCTCCTCTCTCCACCTCCTCTCTCCACCTCCTCTCTCCACCTCCTCTCTCCACCTCACTCTCCTCTCTCCACCTCCTCTCTCCACCTCACTCTCCTCTCTCCACCTCACCCATCCACCTCACCCTCCTCTCTCTACCTCCTCTCTCCACCTCACCCTCCTCTCACCCTCTTCTCTCCACATCACACTCTTCCCTGCCACCTTATCCACTTCTCTACTCACTACACTTCTCCTCTCTCCACCTCGCCCTCCACTCTCTCCACCTCGCCCTCCACTCTCTCTCCACCTCGCCCTCCACTCTCTCTCCACCCCGCTCTCCACTCTCTCTCCACCCCGCCCTCCACTCTCTCTCCACCCCGCCCTCCACTCTCTCTCCACCCCGCCCTCCACTCTCTCTCCACCCCGCCCTCCACTCTCTCTCCACCCCACCCTCCACACTCTCTCCACCACCCCACCCTCCACACTCTCTCCACCACCCCACCCTCCACACTCTCTCCACCCCACCCTCCACACACTCTCCATTCCCCACCCTCCTCTCTCTCCTCCCCACCCTCTTCTCTCTCTCCATCCCACCCTCTTCTCTCTCTCCACCTCACCCTCTTCTCTCTCTCCACCTCACCCTCTTCTCTCCCTCCACCTCACCCACATCTGCACCCCTCCTTCAGTGTCCGCCTTACACTCCCAGGTGCAGTCCCCCTTGCACCCCTCTGCTGCCCCTGTGTGTATCCTGATGTGCTGCCAGCATCCACAGGGCGGCATTACTTCCGGCATTTCAACATGTCCGCTGGATGGGGCCCTACCCCTGCCTGGGGCTTCCTAGATATGAATCACTACTCTCGTAGTGTCCCCTCAAAAGTCACCTCTGACCCGACTGCACGTGAGAAGCAGTGTGCACGCTGTGCAGTGTTAAGCGGCCACCCCTGGATTCAGCACGGCGTGGTGAAGGGTAAATACAGTGCTGCCCTCCCCAACACATTTGATGCCTCCAAGCACAGCGCCAAGAGGCCTTCGGTGAGCTAGCCCTATACGATGCTTACCATATCGTATCACCTTGTTCTAGAGTTCTAGATCTACAAGAGTGCCTAGGTGCGGTTGAGTACCTACCCCTCAATCTGCTCCTTTCATTTATACATCTATACATTCATTCTTCTGCAGCCACGGTATTGGAGTTAGCGGGTCCGTGCTTGTGTAGGGAATGTTCAGTGTGGAGGACTGTGGACTGTGGTGGAAAAATACTTTTAACACAGAGACTGCATAGTTGCAGGGATTGCCTGGAGCACACAGTGCCTAGATGCAGTGGGTGGGGGGGTTTGTTGCGGTTTAAGTCGGCCCTTTCTGTCAGCAGGGTTGAGGTTAAAGGCGGAGAGCCAGACGGTGTTATAAATTGTGCGCTGCTGCGGGTGGGCTGGACAAGTAGTTATAATTCCGTTACCCTCGTGCATACCTCGAGGCCTGCCGAGTGAGTGGTGTGTCCCGGCGGATCCATCTTAGTGCGGCCTGATGTCTGATCCTCTGCGCTGACACTGCGCCTTATGGAAGAATCTCCGTGTGAGCTGTTGACACCACAAATCACAAGTCCTTGTAGGAATGTCTGGGCACCGCGCAGACCTCGATATCACCCCCCCCCTACCCTCCCACACACACCCCGCACACACACTGCTCGTGAAGAGAGTGCGAACGTTGACTGTACGGGCAACCGCACAGCCAGTGCTTCATACCGTACTTGTACCTAACAGCTGTAGATAAACCGTGTAACTGCTACTCGTTGTAAGAATGCTTCGTGCAGGTACTCCCTAGTGCGGAGTACCTATGCCCCAGAGACGTGCCAGTGTTTTCTGTGGGCCCGGAGGTTGCGTGGGTGCAGCGTAGGCCTGGTACATGCGCGGCGCTGCGGCAATGAAGGAGACGCACACATGGACTCCTGCACAACCCCGGAATTAGACGGTTCTATTTACTGAACATGGAACGTCACGTCCCGGTCACGTCCCGAACTTACCAACAGGGACCCTCAACTCAGGGTCCTACCATCATACACCCCTTGACAAGTGGGTGGTCCCAAACCCACCAGTAGCTCACATCTTTACATCCTTCCACAACGTACAAGAAAATCAGATATGAGTCTCAGGCTGCCACCGGAAGTGACGGCTCCCAGAACCACACTGACGTGTGCATGTAGTGAAGCACCTCTAACTGCGAAGTCTTTCAATCTGCAGGACGGCGTAGGATTGTTCCCCAAGTTGTAGGGGCGCCCTGACCTCTGGGCATCTCCGGGTCATGTCTTAGCATGTTCTCCTGACCACTGGCTGGCACCGCATCTTCAGACCTAGGGAGCCTCCGGAGGTTGTGGGCCTGATTGGTTCATGTCGACTGGCAGTGCCATCACACCATCTCCATCGCCTTGGGCTTCCCCAGGACACTGTCACCCTCCTTTGCTGTATGTACATATCCGCGACAGATAGCTGGAATGGAGCTCTGATCTATCGTCCGCCAGGACCCAGGGCTAACTTCTGTGATCAATTGATAGAACAAATAGCTATGTATGTCCTAGCATCAAATAAATTTCTTCTGCTTGGCGACTGTAACTTCCATGGGGAAGAATATACTAACCCTGAAGTTAATAAACTTCTACTTAATCTAGAATTACTAGGACTCACCCAAAGAGTTAAAGGCCCAACACACTTGGCGGGTCATTCGTTGGATTTAATCTTTTCCAACATAGACCACTTGGTCTGCAAACCTCCAATCCCCCTAACGTGGACAGACCACTTTATGATCACGTTCGCTATCCAAACACCGCGCCTTGTGGGCCCCGCAGTGAACAAAGGGTGGCGACAAGAAGCGCGTAGACCATGGCACAAACTCACTCTTGAATCCTTTAGTGAGGCTTTTCACCCCAAACCTCCAAATAGCGATCTTGAAGTATCTAAGCTGCTGGAAGGTTTTAATTTTGCCTTCACGGCTGCACTGGATGCAACAATTCCTTTTAAAAATCACGGCTCCTCACAGCGACGACCGTCAGCCCCATGGTATACGCCAGACTTAAAAGTAGAAAAACCCAAATGTAAAACCTTGGAGAGACTCTGGCGGAGAAGGAAAGACCCCCAAGATAGGGATCTTTACAAACAGGCTTTGTCCCAATACCATCAGAATATAAAAACGGCTAGACGAACTTTTATCATAAATCAAATAGAACAAGCTAGTAACTCCTCAAAGGCCCTCTTCAATATAGTATGGGATTTCGTCTCCCCGCAAGTATGCACCCAATCCCCAGTGGAATCCCAGGAGTTTTGTGACTCACTAGCTGTCTACTTTCAGGAAAAGATTTCTAATATCTATGCCAAATTCCCAGTTGCTGCTTTGCAGGACTCCGAGACCAGCATTAGATCAGAGAAGCTAGGAAAAGTAACCCATAGTACTCTGGATTGTTTTCAGACGGCCACGCTAGAGGAAGTACTCAATTCCTTGGTTACAGCTAAATCCGGCTCACCCCATGATTCTTGTTCCCCCCTAAGATGATGGCTCTCCTAGCCACTTGCTGTGCCCCCATGATTCAAAATATTTTCAATTGCTCTATACAAACAGGAATTATCCCCACGGCGTGGAAGGAAGCATATGTACTGCCTATATTGAAAAAAAGCCACATCCGACCGCAAGTACTTAGCAATTATTGTCCAATATCTCTGCTACCTCTGTTGGGTAAGCAACGGGAAAGCCTAATAAATAGGCAGCTGGGGTCATATCTTGAAACCAATAAAATTCTGGATCCCTCTCAATCAGGCTTTCGACCGGGTTTCAGCACAGAGACTGCACTCCTGGCCGTGACTGACTCTCTTAGACAGGTGATGGATGCAGGAGGTTCGATCGTACTGATACTATTGGATCTGTCCACGGCCTTCGATACCATTTCACACCCAAAGCGTATGAAAAGATTGCAGGCTTGTGGTATCCAGGGAACAGCATTAAAATGGCTGCAGCATTTCCTATCAGATAGACAACAGACGATCCTATTAGGGCCTTATTCCTCAGACAAAATGCAGTTGGATAAGGGCATACCCCAGGGATCTTGTCTAAGCCCGACGCTCTGCAATATATATATTGCTCCGTTGGCAAAGATTGTAGAGCAGTTTGGCTTTGAGATAATTTCATACGCTGACGATACCCAGCTTATGTTTACTATTGGCCCTAATTTAGAATTAGAGAAAATGCTTTTCTCCGCCGGAATGCTTGCAATATCCAACTGGATGACTGAGAATTGCCTCCAGCTGAACCCAGAAAAACGGAGATCATGCTAATGGGGAAAGCCCCAACCCTTTGGTCGGACGAGTGGTGGCCCCATCAACTGGGAGCAGTTCCCGTGCCCAAACAAAGTGAAAAAAACTTAGGGATAAAACTTGACCATACTTTAACAATGAAAGACCATATCGCTGCTACTACCAGCTCCTGTTATTATAACTTGCGCTTTCTGCGCAGAATCTTTCCCTTTCTCCCCACTAACTCCCGCAGAACCCTTGTCCAGGCTATGGTGATCAGTAGACTGGACTATGGGAATGCTCTGCTGGCCGAAGTGGGTGAGACTCTGCTTGCTAAGTTACAGGTGGTCCAGAATACCGCGGCAAGACTAATTTTGAACCGTCCCGCAGGTACCCCTTCCATGCCTCTGCTGAGGGAACTGCACTGGCTACCTGTGAAGAAGCGGTCCTATTTTAAAATTTGCTGCCTCTCTTATAACGCCTTGAGAGGCAAAGGTCCACGCTATCTTCAAAGAAAACTTACAACTTAGGCACCTTGCCGAAATCTAAGATCAAGCACCCAAGCTCTTTTGTGTGTGCCCCGAATACGTCAAACTCGCAATGGGGGCAAGGCCTTTTCTTATCTTGCCCCAGGGTACTGGAATAAGTTACCCATAGCTCTCCGTGAGATTCCTATCTACAGTAAATTCAGAAAACAACTAAAAGCCTATCTGTATTAATTTTTCTGGTTGTCCTCCCATTCAGGTTCCTCAACAGCGCCGAGATGCCCCCGGGTTATACGTGTGCTATAAAAATAGCATTAACATAACATAACATATGTCGGTGCGCTGTTTGAAAAGCAAGATACTTCTAGTGATATCTTCACTTCTGCGTTTGGCAGTGATCATGGTACCTCTTCTCCGAACCACGGTCCACGGTTTGGGCTCAAAAGGCATCCTAAACTAAACTTACCTAAACTTGCTGTCAGACCACCTCTCTTTTACCAGAACCCTCTCGCCCACTTGGACAATCTACTCCTGTGCTCTTCGTTTGAGGCTGTACTTCTTGTTGGACGCTCGCCTCCTGCTGAGAGTTCTCCTGTCGTCCATTGGCTCGGCTCCCAGAGAGGATGACGAGGGATGCTGTCGCACACCGCTCCATTCATGCAGACAGTGCTCTGGGTTACTCCCGTGGTGGTGTGCAGAGTCAGCCGATATTCTTGCAGAAACGAGTAGATGGCCGGCTCCAACGGCGTATTCTCTAGGTGTGCAATTCTGATTACTTTTTCATTGTCCGCATAAAACGCTCCACCTCTCCATTCACCTGAGGACAGTGAGGTATGATTTTCCTGTGTTGTATGCCCCAATAATGCAACCACTCCGCTAGGTCTTGACTCTAAAAAAGGGGCCTATTGTCCGTCCTTAATCCGCGAATGATGCTGTGAATGGTCATGATTTTCTCGACCTTTGGTGTTGCCACACTGGCTGCCGTAATCGTGACAAACTCTACTTTGGGGTATTTGCAGTAGTCAACCACCATAATCCTCATGTGCCGGCCATCTGGCAGACTCACAAAATCTAGGCTGGAACACACCCATGGCCGCAGAGGTCCATCTTCAGTGATAACGGTGGTTGTGGATAGGCCTTGCCTGTTGACTGGCACAGCACACAGCTCCGTACTGCCTTTTGTAACTAGCTCATCCAGAAGTGGAAACCAGACTTTTTTCTCGGAGGCACTCCTTGGTTTTCGCCATACCCTGGTGACACACGTGTGCTAGGGTTATGGCTCGCGTAACCAGACCATGAAGAATCACAAATCTGCGGCCGCGCAACTGACATCTGTTCTCGTCCTTGGCCAACTCATGTCAGACATTATAGAGGGCTAGAAGGGTCTTCTGTGCCTCCAGCGTTCATTTTCCCCAGTGAGGCTTGATTCGCTACCATTGACCTGTCATCAGCTCCCTGATGGCTGGTTGAGGGCTGTTGGACCTGCCAGCCTTAGGGTGGTCTTCCCCTACATTTTTGCCCTTGTGCCTCCCATTTTCACTGTACCTTTTTGTTGGACTTAGGACTCTGGGCGCCTCACCACTGCTAAACAGTGCTGAGGTGCAGGTGCTCTCCCCTAAAACATTGTGACTATAGCATATCTGCCACAAGCCCCTGCTACTGCAGTGAGGCTTAACCCTCCATAGGCTAACATTGGGAACCCCCCTTCTGGGATAGTTTCTGACTGGGACCTAATAAGTCTGTCATGTTGGGTCTTGTTAGAATCGGGGCGGGGAACCCTTTCCAAAGATATATGAGGTTTGGGCACTACTACCTTAGAAATCCCACTTTTAGAAAGTGGACATTTTCCTGCCTACACTTAGTCTGGGCACTGCAGACTCCCCCCTCCCATCTACACACTGATAGCTGCCTGGGTTGTGAGGTGGGAGTGGTGATTCACACCTTCCCCCCCTTGAATGGGCTGTGACTGGCTGCCCACTGTAGCCTTAACGGCCCTGCCTTTCGTCACTGTGACAGCCAGGTCAGGGAAGGCAGGGAACATCCCAGGACTCCCTGGATTCTTCCAGAAGCCCCTGCCCCCAGACCCTTCCAGAGACTTCTGCCCCCTTCTAGTAACTAGACGTTAGGGTATATAAGGGAGGGTCCTGGCCTCACAACTTTGTTACACTACTGGACCTGGAGGAATCTCTGCTGGAGTGAGGACTGCTGCGTCAGGAGGATTGCCACTTGTGAGGAGGCTGACTGTTCCCAGGAACTGCTGCCCCTACTTGCTGAGCTGCCCTACTGCCTGCTGATCCTGCCCTGCTAGGGAGAACTGGAAATAACATCACCAGAGTGTCTCCACCATTCTCTGACTGCCCCCCTTATTGCTGGGGGTTCATAAGGACAGCACAAATTCATGAGAACTGCCTCATTGGGATTACAAAGCTTTTAAAACTACCCCTGTGGCGCTGAAACCACCACGTTGCCTCAAGAACTGCTTCTGCAACACTGAGCGCCTGGAACCGCGCCTCTCTTAAAGGCCTGCTTCGCCTAAGGAGGACTTGGTGATCAAAATCGTCCCCGCGCGGTGTGCGTGAGGCTGTGCCCAACTCTGGACCTGAGCGCGTGGTGTAGCACTGATAAAGGACTGAAGCGCTGGGGGCCAGAATCACCGCTGTCGGGCCGGGCGCCTAATCTCCTGATCACCTGAATGCGCTGGGAAGCGCTGAGGCAGCGAAGCGCTAAGTGCCCGAGATCACCGCCGCCGCCCGGGACCTTCAAGCACTGGGGAGCGCTGTAGGGAAGAAGCGCTGTTTGGCTGGAATCACCGCCGCCGGCCTGGGAACCCCGGGAGCACTTTGCTGCATCACCTCTCGCGTCAGAGGGAAGCTGCGCTGTGATTGGTGGTAGCGCGGAGGGGTTGCCCGGCAACCAGGGGCTCGTCGCCCGGCGGATCCAGGAAGCGCGAGGCGTCCCGACTCTGCCCCGGGATCAGCTTTGCCGGCGAAGAACGACGAGGGACCGCGCTTTTCCTCCCCCCCAGGTAACTGCTCTGAGCAAGGAGCGTGACACTGTTACCGTCTGGGTCGGGAGGGGGTTTGCCGGTCTGTGAGGAAGCGCGCACGCGGCGTCCCACCTGGGGAAAGCAAGGAAGGGGGAGTGAGTCCGCCGGAGACGGGCTCAACCAGGTGGCCGGCTGGAGACTATCGAATATCTGGGGCACATTGCTGTTAGTATTCCCTTCTGTCCCGCGGACATTAATAACGGAGATAGCGCTGGGCTGGCAGCGCCCCCAGGGTATCAGCAGTATAGTTGAAGCCTGGAGAAATAGCGTGGGAGGCCCTGTGCATTAGGGACAGCGCCAGCATAGAAGGGCCTCCTTATCCTGAGCCCTACAACTTGTTCTGTCCACTGGGTTTTCCCCACAACCGAGGACTGACTAGTAATCTCCTGGACATTGTTCCCACGGACTAACAGAGCCTACATGGTTATTTCCCTTTTCCTTGCACAAAGGACACTTGGAGGGTATTATACAGGAAAGTCCTGAGCAGGGCTCGAGTCGGGGTACCACGCGGGTGGACGGCGTCCCCCACTTATTTTACCAGGAGCTCGATAACTGGAGCAAATGGAGCTACACATTCACTCTTTGGCCTCTCTGGGGCGAGATCGGAGCTCATTCAGAACGCTGCTCACGCGCTGGCTTCTCTGATGCAATTGCATCTAAGGGGTGAGCGAGGGGAGGCAATGAGTCTGATGGTGCAAGCCACCTTTCGTGACGTCACTTCCTGTCGTGACGTCAGCGTCCCCCCACTTCTTTTTTTAGGACTTGTGCCCTGGTCCTGAGCCTATGTGCATTTCGTTTTTATTGATCTAACCTGCTCACAGACATCCCTGTTTACTGACAAACCTCCCACTGCCTATAATGGACTTTTGTCATTTTTGAATCTTGCTAAAGTTTTAGATAAAGAGATTTTTATTTTTATATAAAAGCGGTGTGGTGTCCCTTTTTGTGAGTGCTTTTACTGTGTCACTGTCGGTGTGTGTCGCACATTGCCTCTTAAGTTACGCCTTCCTGCTCTGCGCCAAGCTACCCTGTCGGAAGCGGTGGTCCCTACTTGGACTAGGGTACATACCCCGGCCAACTAGAGACGCCGGTTCTAACAAGGGCAATCATCATGTAATGTTGCGGCTTTGATTTCTTCCAGTGTCATTGGCCCAGGTCGGGACCACTCCACTACATGCTTGATGTATTTCTCCATTTTTTTGTTCTTTGCACTCTTCCTGTAAAGTCACGACTTTAGGGTGCCAGGACAAATAATCTGTGGGTTTATGGGAGCCCAGTTTAGATTCAACTTTAAGAGTATTGGAGCCGGAGCACCCATTTCTCGATTTGGGGTGGAGGTTTTAATGAAGACTCTTAAAATAGCCGCATGAAAGGCTTATGGTCCATGTGGACAACAAAGTGATTACCGTAGACGTATCCATGGAAATGAGAGCAGCCCCAGTGAATTGCAAGAGGCTCTCATTCAAATTGGAAGTACTGTTGCTCTGTTGATGTTCGTGCTCGGCTTGCATACGTCACTGGGGCACACCCCACACTTTTGCTCCTGGTCTAGGACTGTCCCTTATCCCATCGGGCTTGCATCAACTGACAGGCGGGTGCCTCGTTGGGGTCAAACTAGGCCAGCATAGTGTCGGCCGAGAGAGCAACGTTTGTCTTATGGAATTCCTTGTCACGCTGTGGGCCCCAAGTCCAGGTGGTGTTTGCCTTTGTGAGCTTTCTCAGAGGTTGGGTGAGAAGGGCCGGCAACTTTGTCAGCCCAGCCCTGTATGGCACATAGTGAGTACAGCGAGCAAGCTGGATCACAACAAGGAGGGTTTCTGGGGGGTGTGAGCGGGGGGTATCCTCCTAAGAAAATTTGGACAAAAATGGTGAATTCTGCAACACATTTGTCATCTCATCTATATGACAAGACACATGTGCACATAAACAACAGCTGAATTCTTGTCTTATGTCTAGGTGCTAGTGCCTGGCCAGAGAGAATAGCAAGGGACCTTGTTGGTGGTGTTCAGACTTAATCCCAGGAAAAGAACAGAACACGCTTAATTTGAGCCGGTTCTTTCCGGTGCTCAGCACCGGCACTTAATTGGTTTCCGGTGCTCGGCACCGGCACCTGAACACCAAACTTAAAACAGTCTACCACATGGTGGCGCTGCTCATCTAATTTAGAGATGAGCAGAACAAGGGTCGTTTAGGAATACAATATCCGTTAAAAATGCTAATACCTGCCTCCCCAGCCATTCCTTTAGCTTTGGGGACCTGGAATAATCTGAACTGTCGCATTTACATGCGAGAGAGATTGCTAGTAGTTGTTTTGGCAGCGATGACAAGGGCGATCGGTGGTGCACGCTGCAGTGGCCTCTTGCTCAGAGCCCTGGCACTTAATATTTTACAAATTAAGCAACACATGCAGGCTCCATGTTCAAGTACAATGTGGTACAAAAGCAAGCGTGTTTAGGTAGTAATGTGTGCAAAGGAAACATAAGGCCTAGTACACAGGCTAATATAGGGAGAACTACAATGGGCCATGCAGGAAACACACAACAGTCTGGTCTATGCCTGGGTAGCCCTCAAGCACAGAACACAAGTCTGGTCTGCGCCTGGGTCCCTCGAGCACAGAACACAAGTCTGGTCTGCGCCTGGGTCCCTCGAGCACAGAACACAAGTCTCGTCTGCGCCTGGGTTCCTCGAGCACAGAACACAAGTCTCGTCTGCGCCCCTCGAGCACAGAACACAAGTCTCGTCTGCGCCTGGGTCCCTCGAGCACAGAACACTAGTCTCGTCTGCGCCCCTCGAGCACAGAACACAAGTCTCGTCTGCGCCTGGGTCCCTCGAGCACAGAACACAAGTCTGGTCTGCGCCTGGGTCCCTCGAGCACAGAACACAAGTCTCGTCTGCGCCTGGGTCCCTCGAGCACAGAACACAAGTCTCGTCTGCCCCTGGGTCCCTCGAGCACAGAACACAAGTCTCGTCTGCGCCCCTCGAGCACAGAACACAAGTCTCGTCTGCGCCTGGGAACCTCGAGCACAGAACACTAGTCTAGTCTGCGCCCCTCGAGCACAGAACACTAGTCTAGTCTGCGCCCCTCGAGCACAGAACACAAGTCTGGTCTGCGCCTGGGTCCCTTGAGCAGAGAACACAAGTCTCGTCTGCGCCTGGGTCCCTCGAGCACAGAACACAAGTCTCGTCTGCGCCTGGGTCCCTCGAGCACAGAACACAAGTCTCGTCTGCGCCCCTCGAGCACAGAACACAAGTCTCGTCTGCGCCTGGGTCCCTCGAGCACAGAACACTAGTCTCGTCTGCGCCCCTCGAGCACAGAACACTAGTCTCGTCTGCGCCCCTCGAGCACAGAACACAAGTCTCGTCTGCGCCTGGGTCCCTCGAGCACAGAACACAAGTCTGGTCTGCGCCTGGGTCCCTCGAGCACAGAACACAAGTCTCGTCTGCGCCCCTCGAGCACAGAACACTAGTCTCGTCTGCGCCCCTCGAGCACAGAACACAAGTCTCGTCTGCGCCTGGGTCCCTCGAGCACAGAACACAAGTCTGGTCTGCGCCTGGGTCCCTCGAGCACAGAACACAAGTCTCGTCTGCGCCCCTCGAGCACAGAACACAAGTCTCGTCTGCGCCTGGGTCCCTCGAGCACAGAACACAAGTCTGGTCTGCGCCTGGGTCCCTCGAGCACATCTGCGCCTGGGTCCCTGGAGCACAGAACACAAGTCTCGTCTGCGCCTGGGTCCCTCGAGCACGGATGCCTTTACCAGCTCTTTCTTGCTGTCCCACAAGCTCTGAAGTCCCCCCTGAGACAGTCTGTGCTCACTCACTATGCTGGCCCTGCACAACGCTCTTTGAACACACTTCATCCCTGCTCGCATGTTTGCTGCCGGGGCCTTTCTCCCTCCGTTGCTGCTGCTGGCCTGCTCTTTCCTGCTCGAGGGCTGTTATACAGTGCACACCCCTCTGCTGCTGAACCAGCTGGCGAGGATCACACGTTGAAATAACTTGTGTAAATAAATGACTGAATAAACACTCAAAGGGTTTCCGAAGCTCCGCTGCACTCTGGGTGTTTGAATAAAATTAATGATGGTTCTAGGGGGCTTTATCGTGAGATCATTTCCTCTCACCCTCCCCATCCTCCCAGCCCGCTCCCCCACCCCCCCCCCCTTGCTTCTGCATCCTCACCTTCAGTCTGAAGTGCACAACTTGCCTGGCGGGCAGTTAAC
The DNA here is from genome assembly GCA_963921515.1 of Calotriton arnoldi. Classification (NCBI taxonomy): domain Eukaryota; kingdom Metazoa; phylum Chordata; class Amphibia; order Caudata; family Salamandridae; genus Calotriton; species Calotriton arnoldi. Next base: position 667,257 of record CAWUFW010002382.1, on the reverse strand, counting down.
TCATGATGACGTCTTTCAGGACTTTCATTGAGGATGCATACAAGCAGGGCTTTAATTGGGATGAAAAAACTGGGGGGTCTCTCAAAGGGGCGTGGCCAATGTAATTAAGGGCGTGGCTTAAAAACACATAAGCTAAAAATCTGTGCTTAGCATAGTGTGCCGCCCGACTTGTATTTTGCTGTTTCTGTCATTGCATCCAGATATATGATACAACAAGTAACATCATACCTACAACAAGGCAGGACTATTGGCTTTGTCAATGGTTGTTAAGTTGCATAGGACAAATAAGCAGCAACTATGGCTTGTATATAATATTGAAAAAGCTTCAACTTAAAGCCCTGGTGACACCACGACCATGTTGCTGCTCCAGAGTTTCAAAAAGAGAAGGGAAATCCAGAGAGAAAATGACTCTCTTTAAAGTATTTCCCTTCTCCTACAACGCTCACCTGGAATGACGTCGTGCCGTAACCAGTGGCGTCACTAGGGGGGGTGCGGGGGGTGCGGACCGCACCGGGTGACACCATCACATGGGGTGACGCCTTTCCCAAATGAGACTATTTACTAAATAGTCTCATTTGGGAAAGGTGTCACCCCATGTGATGGTGTCATGGGGTAAGTCGTGAGGGGGTGACACCATGAGTTACCGCACTGGGTGACACCAACCCTAGTGACGCCGCTGGCCGTATCTTCTCCACTAGTGAGAAGTGAGCAGTGTGAGCACGCGCACATCAATGTGCCTGCGGTTACTGCAGTGCGGGGAAAAAAACGGACCGCCTGTGCCAGGGCACAAAACAGAGCCCGATAGAGACCCGTTTCGAGGCCCCCTTAAAAAAACTGCTGGTGCTCAGACCCGGTGAGTCCCGGCCCACTTAAAGCCCTGCATACAAGCCATCACACTGCTGGTGGGAGGTCATCACAAGGCCCTTAATGCAAGCATGGGAAATGGGCCCAGCTACCCCCGTGTTAGTAAGTGAGCAGCAGCCATATTTGGAAGGCAGTGGGCGCCTCACAGCCCTGGGCCCCGGTGCCACTGCACCAGCTTCACCACTGTTAGCTATGCACTGGGTTGTTGATCTGACACTTATTAAAGCTCGTGTTCTCCAGAGAAGGAAGCCAGCCCTCTCTTTGTTTGGACGTAATTGACGAGCTGAACTGTCTCGATGCTGTAGAAGATGCGTTACTCAGGCCGCCCGGTTTAACAACCTAAGCGCCAGGCCTCTGCTTAGTGTAGTTTACACATCGGGAAAAAGGTAAAAGAGCGGGATTAATTGTGTCGTCTTGCGTCAGGGGCTGTGCTTTAGGAAGGGTAAAACAGGCTCCAGCGCCGGAAAAACCAGTTCACCCCTCCCATAGCTGCCAAGGTTTCAGATTGCTATGTGTGACATTTTCATAATTTCAGTGTAATTATGAGTGACATTTCAAAAACTATGAGTGACACTTTCTTGCGAGCAAAATCAAGCAATGAAGACGAGGGAAACATAAATAACAGAAATTGCACTCATTTGAACAATGAAAAACTCTAAGAAGATCATCTTAAAACTGCTGCAAAGCACCTGAAATTGAAGGGCACTAACCTAGTGCCCTTTTAACCTGATTGTACTGTTAAATGTGTAATCATGATATTAAACATTAAACAAGTCTTTCACAGGCAGTACTTTAGTAACAACAGTTGCAATGCACCAAGTCTACCTCACCCCCACCCAAAATGAGTTGGAGTAGTGCGGTAACGCACTAGCTGAAACTACAGTGAGAGACAGACTGCGTGATTGTAGTTTAAGGGCAGGCAGGCAGCTTAGTTAATAAACATGCTCTAAATAACACCATATTTATTTTCACTACACATGTCTTGTACTCTCAAATGAAACTGCAGACTGGTTGAAAGCTTACAGGTAAGGGTGGACTTCCTTTTCCTCTTTACATTGCATCAAAAATGACTCAATAATTTATGATCCGTGTATTTTTAACATTTTCATGTAAGGAGTACCTTTGTGATAAGAGTACAACTCTTAGATTTAAAGATGCAAATTTGGTGGCCAGTGGTCAAATGAAGCGGGCGTGAGTTTTAGCACTCCACTCCTGACTCCCAGAATCGGCATCCCCACAGTGCGCCCCAAACATCAAAACTGAGGGGTAAAGCTTGAATGAATACCACATATGCGGATTTGTGAAGCATTGCCCACTGTTTTTCTGTAGCTGTGACGATAAGCCCTGGAGTATTCCAGAACTTGGTACGGCAGCTGACATTTTGGGCAGGCCACGGGTGGACAGAGAGGAGATCGGCCCATATTATGTGGTCACCTAACAGGAGCTTCACTAGAGGGCAGCCGCAGGAGTCAGATGGACCGCAGAACAATGCAGTGTCTAAGTGAGAGGGCCCTGGAGGACACAAGATCTTATTGATCTCATGACCGCGCGCCAGCCGGAAAAGTACATTTTGAGCATAGCAAGTCAGTGCAACTAGGAGATGATTACTGTCAGTTCAGGCACTTACTTCCGCAAGGTAAGCCGCACCACGTTTACAGGTGGGCCCCGTGGTGGCTGGCCCGCTAGGACTGGAGGAGACTACCGCGGCAACCAACATAGCATGAATCTGGCACACAATCTGCCTCACAGGACTCTGATGACAGGACTCTGCTGCTGAACCACTCTGATGGCCCGGGCTGGTGTGGTTCACATTCAGCAGCCTGGCCGCTGGCGCGGTCGGGTCTACGAGATCAATACCGCAGTGGTGGTGGTGCGAGCGACTTGCTCAGCCATTGTGCTCACAGGGGGTCCGGCGGCTGCGGCGGACCGTGACTGAGCCGCACGGCATTGAGGCGCGGGCGCACAGCTGTGCAGCACTGCGTGCAGTCTACCCGCAGTGCCCGATCAACATGCGGCGCATCTGATCATGCCGCCGCCGCGCGGCCATGATGCTGCCTGTGCTGACTGACCCTGAGTGACTGTCAGCAGGTGAGGTCGATCATGCTGTGCCGGCGTCCCGCCGGTCCAACAACACGGCCGGGTTTTAATATAAATTATTGCCCCTCCTGCGCAGGCAGCAGCGCACTCGACTCAGACAGTCTCAGAAGTAAGACTGACTGAGGGACGCCGCGCGGACCAGATGACACAGCTGCAACTCCTCCAGTCGAGTCCCCGGCCCCGCCGCTTCTGATCACCGACCTCACTTCCTGTTCCAGGAGGACGTGAGGCTGGAATTTCAGGCAGCAGGGCAGATTGTTAGTAACATTGTAGCAAGCACTGAGTCTGAGAGAGGCAGAGCAGATCTTTAACTGTTGAGCTGCTGCTGCCGGCATTGAGTGAAGTCTGCTGCGGCCCGGGGCGTGCACACGGCTGTCAGCGCCGGCGCGCGCTAGCACCTGGCGTTAAGTGGGCAGCCATGTGGTCAGTGGCAAAAATGCATGACAATGCAGTTCAGTGCGGTGATGCGGTAACACCACACTGAAATGCGTTAGCATCACGCCTGATGCGTGATACTTGGCAGGCCTGCCCTCCAGCAGCCGGGCCCCGCTGGAAGATGCCAACATCCTGGCAGTTCGTCGTTCAGGTGGCCCCAACCAGTGGTCGAAGTGGGGGGAAAAAGTAGGGGAACTGTGGGCGGAGAATCGGAGGCCGGGAATAACCCAAGGATTGGATCAGTGGGCGGGGTCAGAGATGTAGCCAGAATGCGCAAACATCCCAATTTTTAGTTTTTGGCATTTCACTGCCCAGTTTAATTCAACCAATGGATACACATGATTATTTAAGGTTTAATATGAGTTATTGACATTAAAATACATTCAGAAAGTGGGATATGCTTCCAATCCCAGAATGTCCCAAATACGATTAAATGTGGAAGCACAAGCCATTTGTCTTAGAGCCATGCAGTTTCTGTCATCAGCACTTCTCCCTTTTTCTACAAGAACAGTTCAAACATGAATGGCAAATTATCCTAGTTTGCAAATGTTTTCTATATAATTATGGCTCTGCCATATTTGCCACAGAATACAAGATCTGCTGCATAATCTGGCCATTTTAACTAATAAATTGTTTGTAGCTCAAACGTATCAAAAGTTAATAAAAAATGTTACTTGAGTTGCTGTGAAGTGGACAGCCCTTTGCAAAGGTTGACTGATCACCTTTCTCACTGCTGCATTTGTATGTTACACTAGTCCTAATAAGGCAAAATCTTACCAGAGACTGTTAGTATGTGTACACATGTCAAAATAATAAAATATCAGAAAATATACTGCATTACGCTGCAGCCTTTTGTTTATGCATAATTTAGTCAACACTGCGGCATAAATGTGTCCCCCATTGCTGCATAATTTATTCCAGTGGCCCCACAGCAGACAGCACATGTTAAAAGTGCTTGTGAATGAAGCAGAGAGAGTGTGTAGTTTGCGAACTTAGTTTGGTATGTGTGCAAATCCAGCATTGCCAATCCATGGTGAGTTGCAGCTACTACTGCTGAAACCATGGTACAAGTTCTTTGCAGCAGGCACATTAACCCTCTGTGCTACCTTTCCATGAGTCAAAACTTCCACTAGACAAAACTCTGCTCTCTCTCTAGGAAGAACATTAATCACCAGAGTCATCATGACATTTTTATTGTTGCCGAAAATTGCTGGAGGCCAGGAAGGAGGCAGCAAGCGATTTTAAAACCATAATATACTTGCAAACATGATGCCTCCACCCAAAGTCAGCACCCGGTGCGGGCACACCGGTCGCACTGCCCTAGAGCCGACTCTTCTCAAGGGTCCTGGGACCTCAGTGACAGAGTCACTGTTGTTCTAGGGTGTGCTGCTTCATAGGCCTGCCCGCAAGACTGGAGGTGAACTTCAGTATGGGTTGTGGTGGACAAGCCTTGAAGGTTAACCTACACTTGCCACGCTAGGGTCCACCTGCTGGTGCTAAGACACCAGGGCTGCTAAGGCTTTGCGGGCCTTCTAATGTCTAGCATGGGATTGTGCTCCCTCAGGAGAGTGGTCTGGGGGACTGGTTATGAAGGCTGAACCTGGTTCCCGAGTTCCAAATTCAGCAGCTCTGGCCATAGTGCCACATCCTCTCCCCCACTGAACACAATACTGCCCCACTGAAAAAAGACTCGCACTGCCTTCAACCACAACCCAATTGTGCCCCGCTATAAACATCTGGATGCGGCTCAATTTAAATTGCGCACTAGACAAGAGCAATATGCTGCCTACAAAAAAAAAGTAACAACAACATTCTGGAAAAAGCAAACACTCATAGGGAATGCAAAATTTAGCAAACCATGTGAAATGTAAGCAGAACAACATGGTTACCTTAATGCTTTTACACTCGCTATTCAGAAAACAGTGAGTGCTTTTGCCTGAAAAGTTAAGGACATGACTACAGGGCCCTGAATGGACCCATTTCAATGTCCATGGCTTATATCCTTACAAAAGGTAAGCAGTATGATAAAAAGACCACATCCCTGAACGCAAAGCCGCAGTACACATTTTGTTTTCCAATCCACGCATTGCAGTACCTCCAGTATTGGTGCACTAGTTCCGAGCCCGGGGAAAACAAAGACAAGAAAACAAAAGTAGCGCTTCACTGGCAAACTCTGCAAAAGTGGCACAAGTGTTTTTGGGGTGTGAATAAAATCAATCTGGCTACTTTGCTACTACTCTGTCTTACTTTATTTAGTTATTTAGTTATTTTTCATATTTTTAACCTTTTATTCCTGATGCTGCACTTTGGAATTAAAATGTCAGAAAAATACGGCATTTCCAGCAAAAGTGTTTTTCTTCTTAGGAATCATTTCACAGGGGAACAAATAAACGAAAGGAGAGGAAAGGGAGTGAGAACTGCTTCTTGAAGTCACTGTTTTCAATAAGAGCGGAACTGCTAGACAGAAAGAGAGGGAAGAAGGAAAGAGTGGGGGGCAGCTGAAGTGGCAGAGCAGAAGTAGACACTGTCCTTGTCTTATCTGGGCAAGAATAAAAGACAGAGTCCTGTTACTTCTCTGCCGCCTCGCCCGTCCTCGAACGCCGAGCTTTATCTATAGGCCATGGTGATTTCTTGTGTCCTGGGACGCATTTTCAAAATAAACAAGAGGTCTCGCGCTGCGCGAGCAGGGCTGCGCACTGCAATGCTAGGCGCGAGACCTAAAAAGTAGGGGAACGGAATCTGTGGAATTAAAGAAGTAGGGGCACGCCGTGCCCTACCGATCCCGCCCACTTTGACCACTGGCCCCAACACTCCCTCACGTGCACCCTTTGTGCCAGGACGTGATACCCAGGCCACCAGGCATTGTCCCACGGCTCATGCGGGTCCACTTCTTTCTTCATTATGAAAGCAGCGTTCGGCAGTGCAAACATCCGGGAGGGCTGGTCTCGAGCCCGCTACCACCACGTCAGCGCCTACAAACACCTCATCTGCCCTAAGTGCTCTCCCGTCGGCGCGTGCCCGCAACCATCGAGTTGTCCACTGCGCGCCGTCGAGCAACGACCTCTCTCGGCTGGCTGACTTTAACCTCAGAGATTACAACTCTAGACTGTAGGTTTACTTTCTGCCCCTGCACCACGATGGTACATTGGTTCCAGTCCTAGGCTTTCCTTTACCAGACCACTGCATTCTGGGAGTTGTAGTCTTGGTTTATTGCGCTGGAGCAAGGACTTGCAAAAGGTGCGTTCAGGCCTGGGGGAGTTGTTCCCTTGTGATGATAACCCTATTCTAATAGCATTATTGAATGTTCTGGAAGGCACCGCCATGAGGTAAATGTTACACTCCGCAACACCCCCCAACCCCCCCCTTCCTCCGCCTTCAGCTCAGCCCACATAATTTCAGTGTTGAGGAAATAAAAAATAGATGGATCGAGTCCTGGAATGAATCTCAAGCAGTGACACCATGCCACCTCAGGCGGGACTCGGCCATGGGCAAATCTGCCCTGGTCGTACTCCGGTAGGAACAGTGCAGCTGAGTGCCATGGCACCGTGAGCGCGAGAGCCACGCCTGGGCACACGCCTCACACTCTGGGCATTGCCTTTTCAGAGGGGGCGGGTGGTGACTGAGATACCGCAATACAGCAGGCCCGATTCTAGCGGGTGGGCCGGGTGGGCCAGGCCCACCCAAACATTAGCCTGGCCCACCAAAACATGAGCCTTGGCCCTCGCAGTGAATCTGCCACCGATGTACAACAATAAAACATGTTCAGATAACTGGTGATTTATGATCCTGCTGGAGAGCAATCATTTGTCTGTTGGTAGTTTTTAAATGCAGATAAACTGAATTTTATGTGGATAGCTCAGTGGGTTACTGCCTTTGTCACAGAGATCCTTGTGTTACTTGCAGTTCAGAAGTTACAATCCTAACATAGGACAGTGACCTATGAACTGTCATCAAAGAGGTGCATACAAACTTCGCTTTTTTGTGTTGAGATATAGTTAGAACTTCTCCAGTCTTTCATTATTCTAATGTTGCTAAAAAGAGCTTGTTTGAGCAGTTATACATTTTTATCAGTAAAGCCAACCCCCAACCACTGGAGTACTCTTTAAATCCTGAGTTTGTGCTTCTCCAGACCAAACCCTCGTAAAATATATTGCCCACCAGTATGGATGATGTGATTTCTACACCTTGTAATCAGCATTGGCTTATGTGACATTCCCCGTAAACTGATTTTTTGTTTCTGTATAATGTGTGCGTGATGTAAAGTACTGTGACACCCTAAACTGATATGAGTAGCGCTATACAACAAATGAAATGCATATTAGAGAGGGTCTACGGAGAGATGAGGGGCACTAGTGGAGGGTGGCAGTGAGGGAATCCGAGGAGAAGGTCATGGGGGGAGGGGCTATGGAGGGTGTGAGTGAGGGAAGCCGAGGATGAGGCCATGGGGTGGGGGTGGGGGGACTACAGAGAGATGAGGGGCACTAGTGAAGGGTGGCAATGAGGGAAGCCCAGGAGGAGGTCATGGGGGTGGGGGGGTGGAGCTATGGATATGGGGGGCACTAGTGGAGGGGGGCAGTGAGGGAATCCGAGGAGGTCATGGGGTGGGGGGGAGCTACGGAGAGATGAGGAGCACTGGTGGAGGGTGGTAGTAGAGGTATCTACGGTGAAAGAGGTCATTGGTGGGGCCCCAAAAAAGACTTTCGCACCAGCACTAAAGCCAGCCCTGTCATGGCCTTTCTGTTTTCGTTTATTTAATTAACAGTTGGGTGATTAGGACAACTGTGGAGCATACTTTAAAGTGTGAGCTAATTACATTTACTGCTATATTCAATGTTTCAAGTTTGAAGGCGATTTTACTACTGTTTTTTACCGGGAATAATGAAAGTGGAGCCCAACGGTGGCTGATATGAGGCTGGGGCCCAGGGTCAGCTGTGAGATAAGGTGCACTGAAGAGGGGTGGTAGAGAAGTGGATAATCAGGCCTGCAGAGTCCGGGATCATGTGGAGGTAGGTATGAAGAGGGATTCTCCCTGAAGGCTCGCACAGAGGGAGCCCGAGTAGTGTCACTTGCCTGATGCTCCCACCTCAGAAACCTCCTCTTCCCATCAAAGGGACATTACATAGAAAAAAACGCTTTTTGAGAGTGCTAACATTTAGAAAGATATTTGGAAAAGAGTGCGTTTTACTGGGCCTTGTAAGACTAAGAAGAGATAAAGGAGGGCCCTGAAGCAGGCCTGGGTAGACATATAAGCGACAAATCAGGCCCGCAGTGGCCCACCCGAATGCACCCTTGGCCCACCCAAATAAAAGTTCCTGGAGCCGGGCCTGCAATACAGGCCTTTGGGAAGTTAGTGGCATTTATTGTCTCTGTCCAGGGTTGGATTGGGATTAAAAATCGGCTCGGGCACGCTAAAAAAAGTGGCCCACATTTGCCTTTCCGCAAAACACTGCTTCGGCAAAATTTTATTATAAAAAAGGGGGGGTTTTAAAAATAATGCACAGATTAGTTTACGCTGGTGAAAGACACCTGAAAACAAGTGAGGCCACTTTTGCTCAGGCCCCCTGCCCCCACTCAATATGCATACATTAATGGACCGGCCCAGCGAGAGAAAGGAAGTGACACCTCTGCCCGTTGATAAAAGGGAGGTATTGGACGCCCATCAACCTCCGGAATGGCCACTCGGGCGCCCACTGGGCTGCTGGCTGCATCGAACAACGCAGAAACCGCCCAAATCGGCCACCAGGCTGCTCAAAAAAGCAGCCCGCAGCTGGAATTCGGATACCGGCCCCTCGGGCATTGCCCGAGTGCCCGCGTTACCAATCCGACGCCGTCTCTGTCCCTCTTCAGATGCCTTCACTCCCATTCCGTAATTCAGCTGGGGGCCGAAAACTCACATTATTGACTGGCTGCTGGCAGGAATCCGTCCCGAGGTTGAACCTGATACTTTCCGAGTGTTGTTAGAAGATGTGTCCTGTGGCCCTGCCTACAAAGGTGTTGTTTTCTATCAACTGCAAAACAAAAAAAGCAGAAAAAATAATACTTGTTGTTCTGCATTCCTTTCTGGTTTTCTTTTACATTTGTAGCACATTCTTTCCTGCATTTGTATAGACCTCTTATTACATTCCTTCTCTCTTTTTTTTCTTATTACATTCTGTGCTACATTCTGGTACTTTTGATATATTTGCATATACTGTTTTTTTGTTTGTTTTAGTTCTTTGTTACCCGATTACATATCTCTAATTATATTCAAAGGCAAAGTCCACTCGTAATAAAACACTGTATAATTTCACCTGCATTGACGCCTTCTCAGAATATGATCATTCGCAGGTAATCGTGACCTGTACATAAAAGATGACCTATGCAAAGGCAAGACTAGTAAAGGCCGCCTTAGTAAACTGTGTATTTCACAATATTACCTCCAAATGCAAAGCATCTGTCAGCAGTTTAGTATGTAATTTACGCCGGTGGTGTCATCGGGGTCACTTCCTCAACCCATTCCTACTTCCAAAACGTTTTCATCTATAGGTGCTGTGCTATTCAGTGCACAATCCCCACTGAACTATACATGCAGTGACCTCACATGTTTCCGGGTTCTTTGTTCTTTCTTCCCACCATCTACCCCAAACTTGCCCTACACAGCCCTTTTCTGCAAACATAGACTGCACTGTTGTCTGCCACCACTGAAGACCATGGGTTCGTTGTCACGTGATAACCCCCGGACTGAGTAGAAGTGTAATAGTGGACATAACTGACACAGTGGAAACACGTTGCGGAATAGTACAGGCGTTTATTGACCATGTCATAAGGTTTCTCAGGGCTCTCAATCTCTTACATACATTACAAATATTTTCTGGTTATTTCTAAGATCACAAATCACATTTTTGTTCAAAAGGCACAGCTTTAAATTTATAGTTCTGTTCTTACAGGAATACACCCACGGGGAAGGGAGGTATGACTAAAGTACACTCTGTTTGGATCATTTGTCAGCGAGCACTCAGCAGACAGTTTGGCAGCAGTTCGACTGGTAGATTAGGTAGTGCGGCAAATTCGTTTCAACCACATCAGGAACTGGGATGTGCTCCTGTGGCCTTCATCAGGGCAGCAGGCAATTTTCTGTTGCTCTTTTTGCAGTGTAGTAGGATTGTGATATTAAAATGCCATAGCGCTTTAAAGATCTTGATTCAATCAGTGATTCAGAATGTGAAGTAATAATCTGTAGTCGTTCTTTGCCAGCTCTGTGGAATGATATCTTAAAGACTGTTCCTTTATGGCATCGTCTTGAAGGGTGGATTCCCACTCAACAGAGACAAGCTGACCTCTTCCTAGGTTAGCAGAAGGCATTCTTTGTTTCATTTGGATTCACAGACGTACTTGGCGATCGCAAGCGTACCTTCTGACCACAGTCTGTATCTGCTCCTTGCCGGACGGTCCATTCTAGTTGACTGATAATGTTATCCCAGTGCCTTATAGGTCACATAACGCTGGTAAGAGAACATTTCTAGCCTCAAGGAAATGCCTTCAGTTTCCAACCACTGGTGATTTTCAGAGTCTGAATCCCTTGTATGTGTAATTCTACAACATGGTCCATCTCATTTCCCTCATCTTCAAATAAGATTCTTCGAAAATCCCTCTTAGATGGAAACTTTCACTGTGTACCCTGTGCGGTTAACTTTTTCAGTCCCAACAGCCTGTGTTTTGGTTCTTTGCTCTTCACTCTTTCCCTCCGCAGTAGTAACAGTTAAGCTTGATGTGCGTGATCTCTCTATTCTTAATGGCGTGATTCTATATTTTCTGCTCCATGTCCACCCTCGTGGATGGGAGAATGGAGACACGGCCCTCAGTTGCGTCACGATATGCTATGGAACTAACATACATTTTAGAAATGGATCCATATAATTTTCCTTGTGTTTGTTTAACTCAATCATTTGCCAAAAGAAGAACTTTACTCTTCAACAGTTCATGCCACACTCCTAATCTGCCGGTATGTTTCGTCACTTGGCCTTCCTCAAGGCTGGTGAAAGCAATCCCAACAAAGAAGACGATGTGAATTTATATTTTCTGTTTGCACAGAGGGTCATGGTTCTTTACCTGTTCGAGAAGGTTTTATCTTCAATACATTTGAATAGGTGTCTGGCCCAGGCTGTATTTTCCTTTCTTTGTGGATGTCGTCTGTCACTGACATGTTCAACCTCTTTAAAGCTGACAGGACCTCTGATTGAGTACGTCACCAGGGGGCACATCAGCTGGGTCGTCTTCTCAGCGTGCATCTCAGGTGATCTGTCACCAAGTGTAGAAGCACTCCGAGGCCACCAGTAGAGGTGGTTAGAATCACTTCAGAACCCCCGCCCCCCCCAAAAAAAACCCCCATAACAGGTACAATTTGAATACTGTGTGTCTGAACGCACATCCTAAATACTGTATTTTCAGAATTTTCTGATCACTTATGCGGCAAAGCCTTCAAGAGGACTCTACAGCCTATGGTGAGAGTGGGGACCTCGGACTGTACTGAGTCCACTCCCTACGATGAGAGTGGGGACCTCGGACTGTACGGAGTCTACTCCCTACGATGAGAGTGGGGACCTCGGACTGTACTGAATGAAATGAAATGAAAAAAACATTTATATAGCGCGATAGCTACCCTGAGGCATCCCAGCGCTGTGAACGGAACGTAGACAGAAGAAGGACTCAGTGGTTATTAAAGAGAAAAGTTTTTAGGAGTTTGCGGAAGGACAAGAGATTAGGTTCCGTCCGCAAACGGAGAGGAAGTGTATTCCAGATTTTGGCAGAGTTATAGGAAAAGGATCGTCCACCGCATCTGGTTCTCTTTATAGTAGGCAGTAGGGCAAGGGAGGAGAAGGTTGATCGGAGAAGCCTATTTGGTTGGTAGGGTGTAATCAGGGACTGACTAATTAGCGAGCCGGTCTTCCTAAAAGACTTGTGCGCAATGCACATGGCTTTAAATTGAATTCTCTCCCTGACTGGCAGCCAGTGGAGACTCCTCAGAGCAGGGGCTGCGGACTGTCGGGGAGGGGTCTGGAGGAGAGTGCGGGCTGCACAATTTTGAATAACTTGTAGTTTGCCAATAGTGGATTGCGGGGCCCCCAGGTTCAAGGCGTTCCCATAATCCAGGCGCGATAGGAGTAGACCTTGTACCATAATTTTCCGTGCTTGAAATGGAAGGAGGGGAAGTATCTTGCGTAGCATCCTCAGAAGACCAAAGCAGGTGGCCGAGAGTTTCGCAGCCTGATGGTTAAAGCTGAGAGAGCGATCCAGCCAGATGCCGAGGCTTTTAATTTGGTTGGAGGGTACTGGAGCGGGGCCAAGACATTTTGGCCAGAACTGCTCCGTCTTAAGATAGGGGGAGTTCCCGAGAAACATAATCTCAGTTTTATCCCCGTTAAGCTTCAGGCACGAGTTTTCCATCCACTTAGCCACCTCGATAAGACAACTCTCAAGATTATTTGCAGATTTTTTGGGATCGTTTAGTGCCACCACCAGCTGAGTATCGTCAGCGTAGGTGATGATCTTGATGTTAAATGGGGAAACGATCTCTGCTAGGGAACTCATGTAAACGTTGAATAACGTGGGGCTCAAGGAGGAGCCCTGAGGCACCCCACAGTTTAAAGGCATTTGTTTGGAGACCACATTGCCTTCAAAAACCTGAAAGGACCGGTCACTTAAGAAGGAATGTAGCCAGGCAATGGCGTTGCCTGATACACCCATGTTTTTTAATCTCGAAATCAGCGTGCTGTGGTTTACAGTGTCAAAAGCGGCACTAAGATCTAGGAGGATGATGGCCGCAGAGCCTCCCTGATCCAGGATCATCCCTGCCTCCTCTGTTACGGCAAGGAGAGCTGTTTCGGTCCCATGTTGGGGACGGAAGCCAGTCTGAGAGGGATGCAGTAGGTCGTTAGATTCTAAAAACTCTCCCAGCACTGAGTTGATGTGCTTTTCCAATATCTTGCTCATCCACGGGAGAAGGGAGATTGGGCGGTAATTGCTCAGGTTATTCTCATCTAGGTTTGTTTTTTTTAAAAGGGCCTTTACCATTGCACATTTCCAAGCCGGGGGAACCACTCCGGCGGAAATGGAGGCGTTCAGTAGGTCGAGGACCATGGGTAAGATGTTTGCTGTGACTTGTAACAAAGCACGGGGAGGGGCTGGATCTAGGGGGGAACCAGATTTTACCCGATGCATGATGGAGTCTAAGGATGTGGAATCTAAGGGGGAAATGATTTCAAAATGGCTTGAGTTCCACAGACTGACCAGTTAGTGGAGCCGGGCTGGATAGGGGTAAAAGTAGAGTAAATGTTTTGTACTTTCTGGTGGAAAAATTCCACCAGATTGGTGCACCGGGATAGGGCATCATCAGAGGTGGGTTGCTTCTGGGGCAGTTTTAGAAGAGTTTTAGCAATCCGATAAATCTCCTTAGGGGAGTTAGAGGCTGCCTTAATTTTCTCTTCATAAAAGGCAGCTTGAGCAAGTTTGATTTCTAATTTATAGATTTTTATAGCTTCTCTATATTTAATTTTGCTCGGGTCAGCATAGGTCTTTCTCCATTTCCTCTCAAGCTTTTTGCAGTTTTGCTTGAGCTCCCGTAATTTCGGGGAGTACCAAGGGGACATCTTTGCTCTACCTTTAAGCTGGATATGCCTAATCGGAAGAATAGCATCGAGGGAGCTTTGGATCCAATAATTAAAGTTCTCATTAGCTAGAATAGGGTTAGGGTCTTTGTTGGGTCTGGAGTTTTCCAGGGCTGAGATCCAACATCCCTACTCCCTACGATGAGAGTGGGGACCTCGGACTGTACTGAGTCTCCACTCCCTACGATGAGAGTTGGGACCTCGGACTGTACTGAGTCTCCACTCCCTACGATGAGAGTGGGGACCTCGGACTGTACTGAGTCTATACTCCCTACGGTGAGAGTGGGGACCTCGGACTTTACTGAGTCTCCACTCCCTACGATGAGAGTGGGGACCTCGGACTGTACTGAGTCTCTACTCCCTACGGTGAGAGTGGGGACCTCGGACTGTACTGAGTCTACTCCCTACGGCACAGTTCTTCAAACTGTGGGGCGCGCCCCCCCGGGGGGGCGCGACGCCATCTCAGGGGGGGCGCGCACTCCTAGCATCTCATTGTTCCCCACTTTCCTAATCGATGGGGCACGACCTGCCCATACTTTTGTAATTTGAAAGCAAACCGTGAAAGCAGTCCGCTTTCGGTTTCACAGCACAGGAGATTCCCTGCCTCCCACTGCAGCTGAAGCTTTTCAGCTCTCGGAATGAACCGTCCCAGGAAGGTTAGTTCTTCACAGGAAGGAGGCAAAGTTTCTCTTTAAATTACATAAGTATGGGCATGTCAATTCTTCATAAATTGTAGAATGCGCACCTAATTGACTGTGTTAAAAACTTTCAGCTGGCTTTCCCTGCAGTTTCAATTATGCAACGATTTCATGAAGATAGTGTGGACATTTACTGAGTTGGCAACATTCAGACACATTGTACACTGACAAATTTATCATTAGTTTGAGTTTTAAAGCAATTTTATTTCTGTGTCAATGATTATGTTTTTTAAACAAAACATTTGGTGAGGAGAAATGTTTGCATGTTTATATTTTTTATGTGTTTGAGAAGGGGCACGTAATGCGGTATCGTATTTTGTTTAGTTTCATGTCATGTAGGATGATCCAAATACTCTGGGGACACTCACGGTCGTTTAATAGTACATTAGCAGTTCTGTGTTTGGCAAGATGGGGCGCGGATACGGTTCAAGCAGTGCTTAATTTGAGCCAGTGGTTTACGGTACTCAGCACCGGCACTTATTTCACAGGGCCGGGGCTACAATTTCTGACCCTGCAGGTGGTGGTCTCAATATTAATTGCCCAACTTCAAAATAAAAAGAACAACATACCTTGCATGGTGACGGGCTGGTATGTTTTCATAAGCAGGCGTACGTCTGTCCAGGCAGGCATGATTGTCTACCACCACGTTAGTGATGTCATCACGCCTGTCATGAATCCTAGAAGTCATCATTAACAAATGGCTTGCATTCTATTCCCGGAGTCTGCTGCACACTGCCGCTGCCTGAGCCTAAGCCTCCCATTGGATAATTGTAGCTGGGGGCTGGCTTATGACCGAGTTAAGGCAAGGAAGCTGCAAGAGTGCATTTCGAGCTTGGGAGTGAGGGCTCGTGAGGAAGAATAAACGAAAGTAAGTGTGAACTTTCCACTTGCTGCGTAGCCAGAGTAGTATAGCCTGCAGCCGTGCATTGCTACTGTCCTCAATGTGCTCGATGCAGCTGTGGCCACCGCAACTTTTGTGCGCTATGGAGCCACCTGCAGTATCGGTGCGCTGCCTCCCAGCATGCTAATTGCTGAGTGTGCGTGAGCTCAGTAGTCGCAACAGCCATACTCACGTCTCACAGGCATTGGCAGCATTACGGCTGGGGACAGTGCTTGTGCTGTAGCAGGCAGGGTGACAGAAATTGCCGGATATGGCCTGGGATATGCGGATGGCGGTCAATTATGTAGTGTACCAGATTCCAGAAATTTCTGTCAGGTGGTGGGGGCCCGACATCTAAAAAAATTGAGCTGGGGGGCTCAACCTAAAAAGTTTGAAGACCTCTGTACGGTGAGAGTGGGGACCTCGGACTGTACTGAGTCCACTCCCTACGATGAGAGTGGGGACCTCAGACTTTACTGAGTCTCTACTCCCTACGATGAGAGTGGGGACCTCGGACTGTACTGAGTCTACTCCCTACGGTGAGAGTGGGGACCTTGGACCTCGGACTGTATTGAGTCTCCACTCCCTACGATGAGAGTGGGGACCTCGGACTGTACTGAGTCTCCACTCCCTACGATGAGTGGGGACCTCGGACTGTACGGAGTCTCTACTCCCTACGATGAGAGTGGGGACCTCGGACTGCTGCGGGTCTGGAGTGGAAGGAAGGAGGGATTCATCGATGGATCACCGCCATTTAGCTTCTAAGGAACACCGGTCATCTCACTGCGAACAATGACGCCAAAGTTCTTCATTTGAGTCTTTTGGCTGGTGGAGTCCTTCCCAGATGGTCAGATGTGCCTTGGTAACTATTGTCCCATCCAGGCACTGCCATGCTGGCGCGTCTGTGGTTTTGCAACAGCATTTCGTTAGACCTTTAACAATGTGTTGATGCTGTAATCTAGCCGTGCAGTTAAGTGAGTAAACATCAGTTTCAGAGGTGCGTTTGACACATGCAATAAAGTATTTTTGATTAGATACCACAGGGGTTCAGCTGGATCTCTGGATGTTTCCTGTTATTGCCATAAAACTCTTCCCCTCATCACCTGATATTAACTCAGTTGATCATTTACGCATTCTCAAGTTTTCAAGTCCATCGGTTTCTTCAGTGGCCTTTGGCCCCATGTCCTTCTTTGCCAAGGTTCTCGGCACCTTTCCGTCTTGTGTGGGCGATGTGATTTGAACGCGTGGGCGATGCAGGTTGAATGTGACCTGCACTGACTGGGAAGCAATCCAGCTTCAGAGCAGGTCTACTCGAGTCGATGCACAGCTTTATGGAGCCTTGAGGGTTCCTCAAGGGCGTCTCGTGCTTGTCCATGATGTTCAAAATGGGTTTGAGGGGCAGGTGCTCACACCTTAATGATAGCACTGACTTCCCTGGAATAGTCTAAGGATGTTAAGGAAGCAACATGGACAGTTGGACATCAAATCTAGGAGTGTGACTTGAATGTGATGTAATGTCCAAAAATCTAGACCTGCTGTCCACGGGGAGCATTGGTCCTCAGAGCGGGAACGGACCTAACTTCGTATCATCACACACATGAAGATGGTTTTTAAACACCATGGGCCAGATTCCTAAAGATGTTGCCATGAGTAGGTGTGAACTCTCCTAGTACTCTTTGCTTACTACTAAATTTCAGGAGTAAACCAGGAGTACTCTTGGCTTACCTCTAGAGATTTGGAGCAAACCAGTAATCCTACAATAAATCCCAGCACAGTCTGAGTCTGGCCTCTTGAGCGGCAGCTCTCTATTATTGATGGGAAACATGTCACAGGCCTTTGAATTAGACCCAGTCTACAGGCATGCATGTACATGTGGGAATGTATATATTGTGACCCACGCTACATACAAAGCAATGGAGTGCCGTACCGGGGGGTTCAGGGGAGAGGAACAGAGGGAGCTTGAGGGATGGGCACAGAGACGCAGTATTTTCAGTGAAATTATCAAAAAAGCAAACGCCATATCAGGACAGCGCTTCAATACCTCGTCAGGGGTAAGCGCTATATAAATACATTTACAATTCAGCCGCACTTGGAAGGCTTTTCCATGAGCGAGATCGCGGTGCTCCATACAATATCTCTCTACTTGCTTGTTATGGTGCAGGTTGTAAAGTTAGATGTATTTTAGAAAGTTTTGGGTGGCTCGTCCGTGCTTTGCTTCGAAGTGGATCGCCCGGGCCACTGCGGGAGAGTTAGAGACACTGATTGTGTAAGGAGACAAGCTCGCCCAGAGGCGCCTAGATCTCGCTAGTGTTACTGGGGAGCGCTTGTGTGACCAGAGACCGAACCAGGGCCAGACTGGCCTTTCCAAGGCAAGGGGGGCGTTCGGCCGGAGCCCCAGATGGCGGGTTTTGAAGGCCCAGGGCCGCTGTTAGTGCCTCCGTCACTTTTCTCACCTTCCTTTCATTCGACCGGGGGGAAGAGAGACACACAGAGAAAGACTAGAGAGGGAGACGAGAGGGAGAGGCTAGAGAGGGAGAGAGAAGCGACGGAGAGACAGCCTGGACGACCGTAAAGTGCGAGGGCTGGAGAGAAGGGAAGACGGGAGCGGCTGCTTTGACATTTTTGCCAGGGCTGTTTTTGATTCTAGTCACCCACTCTCCTCTCCCTCACACTTTATGGGTTGCTAAGCTTGACGCTTGTGCGAATCTTCACAGCCTGGCAAATATTTATGCAAAAAGGTTTTTTTTTTTTAAACTTTTCTGCTTCTGGAAGGTTTATGATTTAGTTAAATATTATTCAGATGGACCTTAGAAAGTGCATAACATGTTAATAAACTGTCCGTGCGATTCACTGCAAACTAGATTGATGTCATAAACCGCGTTGGAGGGAAACCAAGTCCATCAGAGCAACATCCAAGCTTCAGCTGCCCGACCGGTTCTCACCTACCTGCGGTGCACCGGTGGGTGCAGGCCCACCGACCACGAGATCACAAGCCCCTCAAGACTCCATCATCGCCCTTAGAATGGGTGGGCGAGCCAACAAATGAACAGGGAGAGCCGAGCCAAGGATCTCGCTCGGCTCTAAGAGCACGAGCCGAGCCCTGGCAATCATGCAAAAAAACAACACGTAACATTATTAAGCAAGGTTATAGGTTTCTTAAAAGGTATGAAAAAAAAGGGGAGCTGGTGAAACAAAACAGTTACCCTAGATTACGCAGTTTGGTTAAATGGGGAAGATGGGATTAATCCCAGGTTTTCTGTTTTCACTTAGAACACATCACCCACTAAATGGGTATCTGTGTCTCTCCATTTTACCTGAAATGCTAATGCTTTGTTTTTAACTTTGTGCACAGGGTTAAAGCTGCAGGGGAACGCCGCGTGAAGACTCGGCTCGTTTTGGGCTCGAGGTTCCACGAGGACCTCGAGCTGAGCCAGAGCCCGGCTAGCATTCCACAACTCGTGTCAAACACAAGACCACTGCTGGTATTGGAAAAAAATCACAAAAAGTACTCCGGAAACCCATAAATTGAGGGTCAAGGTGTGGAATAGGAAGGGGGGGGGAGGGTGGAGTCACGATGAGTGGAACCTGAAAAGCAGCGTCTGCAACCAAATTGGCAACAGGGACTAATGTGAAAGAATTTGTTCTAGATTAATTGGTCACAAAGAGGCCGCATTTTAAAATATAGTACATGGTTAAGACACTTGATGCAGAGATCTTTGCATGACCCACAATTTCGAGGGGATTATAATAGGGGTGAGATAACTCTGGTGGTTAATGCTGTTCTGGGAGAGTTCTGTGTTTTATCCAATCACATTTTTAACTCAAAGTAGTATAGAGGGTTAATGTGCCTGCTGAAAAATACATCGCTTAACATGCAGATCACAGATTGGTATTTTATGTAGATAGATAAGTGGGATTCTGCTTTTGACATTGACACCATTTTGTTACTTCCAGTTCATAAGTCGCATTCCTTCTAATGTAGCACAGTGCTCTATTTACTGACATCAAGGAGCTGTGTGCAAACTGTAAGTCATGGGTTTAGATTGTTGTTTTTTTCTCAATCTGTTATTTTAAGAGTGCAGAGAAGGACTCTTCTAAGAATTAATAAAATCTTGTAAATACAGACAACCGCAATAACTACGCTACCCATTATATCATGACGTTTTGTTTCGACCGTTCACTCTTAAAATATAATGTCTACAAGCAAGAACAATATGGAATTCCTACACTTTACAACTCCCATTTTCTTAAGTAACATTTCCTGTATATTAATTTCGGGACTTGTATGATGTATTGGGTCTCTCTGAGCGATGTAAAGTGCCCAGACACCCTACACTGGGATGGGTAGATATCAGAACCCCTTTCAGAGGGCCACGGGGCACGCAAGTGTTACTGGGCCCAACCGTGGGGGATGAGACCATTTACTCCTGATGTATTGGGGTCCGACCTATTATGGCTGGTGAGCAGCTGGGCCACGTACCCCTTCAGCACTTGACTCAGTGGTAGCTATGGTCGAGCAGTCCAAGGCTCACTCTGGGGGGAGGAGTAAGTGTACATACAGGCTAGTGAATGTGAATCCTAACTCAAACAGCACACAGCAATGTCAATAAGTCATTGTCCAGTCAAATTTGTATTTTCATATTTAAAAAAAAGTATTTTATTTCTAACTCCACGCATTCAAAGAAGTATAACGTCCTACATAAGCAATAACACAATCCCCTTGAGGTCGGGCTCAAGTGTGTCACTGGTGAATCCCTGCCCCACCGGTCTTTCCCACCCGCTCCTCCTAATGTGGTCGGGGTTATTCCACATTCACTGGTGGCCGCATCCAACGACTGCTCACTAGTAGATCTTACTCAAGAGTCCACACCAACTCTTAGAAAGTAGACAAAAGTGTCTTTGGTGTTGCAGCACCTATAGCAGTCTCTTCAGAGGCAGGGTAGGCCCGTAACAAGTCTTACTGCTCCAGCAATGAGTAAACATTCAAAGTCTCAGCAGGTGCCCCAAACCGCGGGAACTTGTAATGCTCCGGTCCTGCTCGATATAAACGGGCTACACATGGAACACAGCAGTGATCGGAGGAGCTCCTGTGCTTCTGTCGACAAGGTAAGTTCAATGCCCCTCAACGAGGGAAGTGAGGTTGATCCTGGTTCTCCAGATCTGGTCCCAGTGATGTGGCAAAGCACTTTTGGCGTCCTCCTCAGTCCGCAGGACAGGTGATGGCAGTCCTCAATGCTCGTTTTGACTCTGGGGGTCACAGCTTTTCAGCTCTCTTGGCGGTGGCCTGAACTTCGCGGCTCACTCAGTACGGGCAGCCCTCCTGGCATACGGAGTTGCAGCAGTACCGGTTAACAAGGTGCCAGTTTCCACTGTCTGGCAGTCTACACTACAGTGGCCCCTCCTGGCATTCAAGGTCGATACTAAGGCCCACAGAGGTCTTGGCACTTGTCGGCAGTGGTAAATTCCATTGCGGCCCCTCCTGGCATACAGGGCCATTGATATGATGCAGTATGGGTTTCACTCTCTCCGGATGGCATACAGCTCAGGGACATCTTCAAGGGGGCCCTCTCCAGGCAAACCGGGTCGCTGACCTGATTCTGCGCATGGGCAATGACCGGTTCGGTGCAGCAGCCATCTCCTCACACATTGCACCGGTAGACCACTCAACAGGGCTCCCCACTGGACCTTGCTCCCTCCAGCACTCTCCTCTTCCTCCCAGGCCACACTAGTCTTGGCAGACAGGCATGCACTCATGCCCTAGGCTCCAGAGCAGGTGGTCTGGGTTGCCTTAGATGAAGTTACACCACCCAACAGGGAGACTATCTGGCCTTGGCGCCCAGTCCTGGCCACAGGCAGAAGTCTTGCAGATCTTCCTCTCTTCAGTTCACTGCTTGGCAGATGACACATTTTTGGGGTCCCAATCTCCCCTTCTTATAGTCTGTTTCCAGATACGAACAGACTGCAGCCCCCTTCACCCTGACCAACTACCAAGTGGCAGTGCTACAGGAAACACCGAATCATATTTCTATAGGAGCCTTGCCTTCTTTGCCCTCACTCCACTGTCTAGGTCTCTTTCCTCCTGCATTCTGAAACACTTCCACTGTCTGGGGAAAACATCACCCCCGTCTTGTGTACAGGATCAGGTCTGGGATGTCCAAAATAAAACCCAAAGGCCTTCATCACTCTGCTTTGCTTATACGTACAGTGCATATTCTACAATAGCCACATACACAATCACATGCAGCATACACATGGATGGGATTAGGTGACAAAACTGGGTATAAACCTGATTGCGTATTGGCAAGACACTTTCGGCCAGTGCCAAACATCTCATTTTTAGTGAGTGAAAAAACCCTTTAATTTACAGAATAGTGAGGGACGATTTTTAAATAGGACCTTTGTTCTTTTCTGCACCAACTCCCCTTGTGCAGCATACAGACCGTGTACCAAGGTTGGAAAACTCCAGGCTATGTTTCTAAGGGCTGTCCTAGGCTTGGCACACCACAGGCTAGTTCTCTTAACATTTAAATGATGTGTACACTCACAATCGCATGTTTCAGCTGTCGTTCCCGGATATGGAGCAGTATATATACTGTTGTTTCTTTCTACAGCTTGTGTTTCTTGCTATCTCAGAAAGCCTTCTTTCACTATACTCCCAAAAACCTGCATGAAAAACCGACCTTGACATACTTTCTTTCCTCTGAGTGACCCTCTTCTTACCTTCCGTCCTCTGCAAACCTTCTATTTCCGATTATAGCTCATCTCCGTCTCATGCCTGTCTGCCTCAATCCTTCTTATAGTAATTATGCAATTGGCTGATACCTCATTTCATAGATCACAACCTCGCCTCTTTAAAACCCTGTCCCTGTAACAAACATTACTTAATCTTCGACTGCCTATCTACCTCACCAACCATTCACCTGAAATCACATAGCCCCCACTAATGATCACACCTACCTAACACAAAGTAAGTGGAGTAAATGCCAGGCCTGGGCGTAATTCGCGGAGTTTTGCTACGCGGAACTCTGTGAAGAGAAAAAACTCTGCGGAGTTCCGCAAGTGGCGGAGTGCAGTGCGAACTGCCGTTCGCACTGATCTTCCTGCCCCTCGGGTAGAAATTCTACCCGAGCAGCAGCTCGCGCTCGCCAACTTACCGTTCGTGAGTGCGAGCGATGGAAAAAACTCTGCTGCACTAGGCGGAGCAGAGTTTTCTACACTCTGCGAGCTCCGCGGAGCACGGAGTGCAGAAAACTCCGCAAACAGAGTTGAGTTCACTGCCCAGGCCTAATAAATGCATGCATTTTATTCTTGAGAACAGATGACTAATCGCAATAATCACTGGTAAGCAGTGTTAGAACCGGCACGTACTCCATGGCTCCAACATCTTTATTAACCGAGCCCACTCCGGCCCCCATTCTCATCCGGGACGACGAGAGACCACAATAGGTTATTAGCGGGTTCGCTCTGAGATCAAAGTCGTTTATAGGAGCGAACTCCTCCCGAGCCCCGATCAGCCACTCACTCTCAACCATAGTGTTCTTCTTCATATACGTGTCCGTAAGTACGTAGACACGCAGTCCACACACCTTAGCGCGTGTGTAGGTACTATTTTACTTTTTGCACTTTTCACGTGGCAACACAGTTTTTGCCACTCACTTTATTTCCACGGTCCTGAAGAAAGCCCCTCTTACTTCCTCGTGCGGGCTGAAACATGTAGACCCATCACATAGCCAACTACAAGATAATTATTTCTTTTTTAGTTGCATCACACATAATTTTTTAACGATATCCTGAGCCGCCAGTTTATAAATATAAAGAGGCAAGGATTCTCAGAGATATTTTTAATTCACATCACATCTTTGCACTACACCAGCTCCGCTGTAATCAGGCGTCGTAGCACAACCGGGGGCATTCGGCCACCCGGTTGGGACCCTAATGATGAAGCATGACACCAACTAGGTTGGTGTGTGAGGAGTCTTTTAACAAGCCCAGTGGGTTCTAACACTGCCTACCAGTGATGGTGCCACACATAGACAGGGTTCGTCCATAGTTGTTTAATACATATGATACAGGGGATACGGACTCACCCTCTCCTTCCCTTGCTCTCCCATTGTTTCCGATAATCGCAATAATCAACAATAACCATTAGATGAACCACTAACTTTGGGTTCTAGAGTAGCTTGCTACTCGCCATAAAGCACTTCAACGCCTCGTCAGGGGTAGTAAGCTCTATATAAATTGAATTACAATTACAAAAGTGATTGAGGGTCTGGATCTTTGACATTTTATGTTGAGGCTCTGCTTCTTTTGAAGTGTACACTTTCCTCTCACTCTTGAAAGGCCATCTGTCATAGCAGGAGCGACTCCAAATCTGATAGTCCCACATCAAAGGCCATGGGAGTGATTAGAGTTCGCACCTGGATGTCTGCCACAGTGATCTGTGCATCAAAAGGTTAATCCCGGGCTCCCAGACCCACTCTTTATGATTCTCTTATCAGCCCCATTACCTTCCTGAGATGTGTCCAGGCCCTTTCATTGTAATCTCTCACTGAATCAAAGAGCACCAGTGCTTAATTTGAGCCGGTGGCTTCCGGTGCTCGGCATGAGCACTTAATTGTCAACACCAGCACTTATGACAGCTGCCACATGGTAGCGCTGTTTGTGTTATTTAGAGATGAGCAGAACAA
This sequence comes from Calotriton arnoldi, assembly GCA_963921515.1. Lineage (NCBI taxonomy): Eukaryota > Metazoa > Chordata > Amphibia > Caudata > Salamandridae > Calotriton > Calotriton arnoldi. Next base: position 642,953 of record CAWUFW010002382.1, on the reverse strand, counting down.
CAGTTATTTATTAATTCAATATACAATAAAACAGCTAATACTTGTTGCCTAAGCAATTTTTATGGTTTTGGGGGCCTCAAATAGTGTGAATTTCACACTTGCAAAGGTACTGTCATTGGCAGCGCTGGCACGGGCAGTGGGTGGTGCAAGCTGCAGTGGCCTCCTGAAGAGGGTCGTGGCATGTAATTTTTTTTTTTACAAATTAAGCACTGAAGAACACCCTTTGAAGTGTTAGGGGAAGAGTCTCTCTCCTTTCTCTAATGTTCACAGGAATGCAACAATACACAAATCTGACTGAAGGTGGGGGACTCCTTTACTCGTCTTGTCTTCCCCATGCACGCCTGGCTCTCTAAAAATAGAACCCAGTGTCCTCCATCTAATGTACCATTGCAGGAACACTCACAATCAGTGCTCACATTGTGTGCTATGTAGAAACACAGGACACATACTGTTCAGTACTGTCATCACCATGTATTGTGAATACTCCAGGTGCAAATACGTTCCGCACGCACAATAATTCCTTGTGAACTGCTCAGTACTGTATCCTTTCTGTATTGTGCCATAGTGTGGTACATGCAAACACACACTCTGGTAGCACACACACTCACCATGTGCAAACTGCACAACACTTCACCCTTCATGTATTGTACTTCTTGCAAGCACAAACACCCAGCACATGCTTTCACTATGCACACACTGCACAGCACTACATCTGTCATGTAATGTATTCCTCTCTGGTCTACATACACCCAGTACACAAACTCATGACCTGCACAGCACTGCTCTATCCCTGTACTGTACCCTTCCCAGGCACACATGCATCCAGCGCATAGCCACTGCTCCTGAGCTGCACAGCACTTTACATCTAACTGATGTTGGCCAAGGGGGAGTTGGGCACCCAGCAGTGGAACTTTCAGAAATGTGAGTGAGCCTGTAGGCCTCACTCCAGTGATGCAAGTTAAAAAGGACCTGTTAACTCGTACTGATCCCTACACGGTCTGCTGCTAACTCTTGTGAAGGCAGTAGCCTTCCACCACTGCAAGGGTAGCACTTTCGGCAACCCTCTCGGTCCAACAAGACTGCAATCCGTGAGACAGGACTAGTCATGGCACACAGCACGACCCGTGTTCCCCTATGACATCATCATTAGGGAGCCAGACAACAGTACAGTTGGGCACTCAGGGCAGGGGCACACATCCATTGCCATGCAGAGAACGTTTTTGTACCAACAGTAGCACTATAAAAGAACTAAATAAAAAAAAAAAAAAAATAGTAGATGCCATTTAAATAATTATTAGTGTGAGTACTCATACACACAGATGAATCTTGCATTCTTACAGTTCATGCACATCTCATGTCAGGGAATTGAATAAAGCCAAAAACCTGCCTCCTGGTTTCTCCAAAGTACTTATGAAGTGATAAGCGATGTGCCTTTGTATCCTTCCATTGCATTGGCATCTAGGTGTTAGGCTCCAGATGGCTCCCGGCCAGGATAATACTTGAACAAAAGAAGGGCTGATGGCCCTTTAAATCACACCTTTGTGTGTGCCCAGCTAGAAGTGAAAATAAGATAGCCCCCTTGCTGCCTGCGGGTTGCTGCACCAAACGAAGTGCAGACAGTGTGCAGGTACTGCTGAATTATGTCCCGGTGTTGGAAAATGACACCATGACAAATTTAGAATATTTCCCTGGGTTGGTTGGATCCCAGATCCGGCCCAGAGAAAACTGCTGAAACTGTTATCCGGTGCATTTCCCCTACTTTTCAGAACTGCACAAGACCCCAGCAATGGCAGACACTGACCCTTGTCCCCCTGTGTGTGTGTGTGGCTGCACCCTTGATTCTCCCTGTACAAGACCCCAGTAATTGTCTACAGTTGTAGACTGACTGTGAGTGGATACCCGGTGCAACGTATGGCTCCACCCGTTATTCCCCCTGCATACATGGTAGCACATCGGAGTAATGGGACCCAAAGCTGCTGTTTTCCCAAAATCCTTCCTTATAGTGGCATCAGCCCTTTTATTTTCGAAGTTTGCTCTTTACAGAGACTTTAATGACAGCTCAGCAAATCTTCCTGTAATAGTGACCAGGGCTTGAGTCGAGGGTAGATGCCATCTACTCACTATTTTCATACCGTTTACCCTGCTGCAGAGCTGGCCGCTTTCAGCCGAGTGCTTCTGGAATTCACAGAAATATGCTGAACTCGTCCCGGTGGAATTTTCTGACATCGGGACGGACACTTTCAGCAGCGCCTGCACAACCCCAGTGAATTTCAAAGGTTTTTTAAATGCTAATTTCTAACTATAATGTGTCTGAAACCTATGGTTTTTTCGGTGAATTTCAAAGGTTTTTTAAATGCTAATTTCTAACTATAACGTGCCTGAAACCTATGGTTTTTTCAGTGAATTTCAAAGGTTTTTTAAATGCTAATTTCTAACTATAACGTGCCTGAAACCTATCATTTTTTAAGTGAATTTCAAAGGTTTTTTAAATGCTAGTTTCTAACTATGCCAACAGAGGTAGGAAATGTGAAGAAAGAAGAAAAAACGCACAGAAAGAAGCAAAAGATGTGCAGAAAGAACCAACAGAGGAGCAGAAAGAGGCCTTGTTGCAAAATCATCCTGTGCCCACAACTTTTTCAGACGGGTACTGGTGGTAACTGACTCTTACTAACCAGAGCCAGGGCGCGTTTGCACAGTGGTGAAGGGAGGGGGGCTGAGGTGACATGTGTGCAAAGCGCCCCGTGGCGCGTTTTAAGTTGCGGGATTAAGTCCCCTTGAATCCTGAGGGTCCCTGGGGCCCAACTAGCCCCCAGGTACCTACAGTTAGGACCACAGAGCTGAGTTGCAGAGAGGCGTTCCGAGGCCACGCACCTATTTTCACCTCTCTGCAATGCAACTCTGTTGTGCTTACTGAAGGTACCTGGTGGGCTAGTTGGCCCCCAGGATTCAAAGGGAATTAACTCCCCAACTTAAAACGCACCACAGGGCGTGTTTGCGCACATGTCACCTGAGGCCCCGCCCCTCCATTCACCACTGTGCAAACGCGCCCCGTGGCGCGTTTTAAGTTGGGGGATTAGGTCACCTTGAATCCTGAGAGTCCCTGGGGCCCAACTAGCCCACCAGGTACTTCCAGTAAGCACCACAGGCCTGCGTTGCAATGCCTGTAACAAATTGTGCAGTTGTGTTTAGGTAGTGAAGAGGGTCGTGCTGGGGGTAGTGTTTTAGGGTTTAGGGTAGTGCAGTGGTGTTTGTGTAGTGTAGGGGGTCATGCTGGGGGTAGATTTAGGGTTTAGGGTAGTGCAGTGGTGTTTGGGTAGTGTAGGGAGTCGTGCTGGGGGAGTGTTTTAGGGTTTAGGGTAGTACAGTGGTGTTTGGGTAGTGTAGGGGGTCGTGCTGGGGGTTAGTGTTTTAGGGTTTTAGGGTTTAGGGTAGTGCAGTGGTGTTTGGGTAGTGTAGGGGGTACTGCTGGGGGTAGTGTTTTAGGGTTTAGGGTAGTGCAATGGTGTTTGGGTAGTGTAGGGGGTACTGCTGGGGTAGTGTTTTAGGGTTTAGGGTAGTGCAGTGGTGTTTGGGTAGCGTAGGGGGTACTGCTGGGGGTAGTGTTTTATGGTTTAGGGTAGTGCAGTGGTGTTTGGGTAGTGTAGGGGTTCGTGCTGGGGTAGTTTTTAGGGTTTAGGGTAGTGCAGTGGTGTTTGTGTAGTGTAGGAGGTCGTGTTTTAGGGTTTAGGGTAGTGCAGTGGTCTTTGGGTAGTGTAGGGAGTCGTGCGGGGGTAGTGTTTTAGGGATTAGGGTAGTGCATTGGTATTTGGGTAGTGTAGGGGGTCATGCGGGGGTAGTGTTTTAGGGTTTAGGGCAGTGCAGTGGTGTTTAGGTACGTACGGTGTTCGGGCAGTGTAGTGGTCTTTGGGTAGTGTAGGGGGTTGTGCAGGGGTAGTGTTTAGGGATTAGGGTAGTGCATTGGTATTTGGGTAGTGTAGGGGGTCATGCAGGGGTAGTGTTTTAGGGTTTAGGGCAGTGCAGTGGTGTTTAGGTAGTGTAGGGGGTCGTGCTGGGGGAGTGTTTTAGGGTTTAGGGCAGTGCAGTGGTGTTCGGGTAGTGTAGGGGGTCGTGCTGGGGGAGTGTTTTAGGGTTTAGGGCAGTGCAGTCGTGTTCGGGTAGTGTAGGGGGTCGTGCTGGGGAGTATTTTAGGGTTTAGGGTAGTGCAGTGGTGTTCGGGTAGTGTAGGGGGTCGTGCTGGGGGTGGTGTTTCAGGGTTTAGGGCAGTGCAGTGGTGTTCGGGCAGTGTAGGGGTCGTGCAGGGGTGGTGGTTCAGGGTTTAGGGCAGTGCAGTGGTGTTAGGGCAGTGTAGGGGTCGTGCAGGGGTGGTGTTTCAGGGTTTAGGGCAGTGGTGTTCGGGCAGTGTAGGGGGTCATGCTGGGGGTGGTGTTTCAGGGTTTGGGGCAGTGCAGTGGTGTTCGAGCAGTAAAGGGGGTCGTGCTGGGGGTGGTGTTTCAGGGTTTAGGGCAGTGCAGTGGTGTTCCGGCAGTGTAGGGGGTCGTGCAGGGGGTGGTGTTTCAGGGTTTAGTGCAGTGGTGTTCGGGCAGTGTAGGGGGTCGTGCTGGGGTGGTGTTTCAGGGTTTAGGGCAGTGCAGTGGTGTTCGGGCAGTGTAGGGTGTCGTGCTGAGGGGTGGTGTTTCAGGGTTTAGGGCAGTGCAGTAGTGTTTGGGCAGTGTAGGGGGTCGTGCTGGGGGGAGTGTTTTAGGGTTTAGGGCAGTGCAGTCGTGTTCGGGTAGTGTAGGGGGTCGTGCTGGGGGAGTATTTTAGGGTTTAGGGTAGTGCAGTGGTGTTCGGGTAGTGTAGGGGGTCATGCTGGGGGTAGTGTTCTAGGGTTTAGGGCAGTGCAGTGGTGTTCGGGCAGTGTAGGGGGTCGTGCTGGGGGTGGTGTTTTAGGGTTTAGGGCAGTGCAGTGGTGTTAGGGCAGTGTAGGGGGTCGTCTTGGGGGTGGTGTTTCAGGGTTTAGGGCAGTGCAGTGGTGTTCGGGCAGTGTAGGGGGTCGTGCAGGGGGTGGTGTTTCAGGGTTTAGGGCAGTGCAGTGGTGTTCGGGCAGTGTAGGGGGTCGTGCAGGGGTGGTGTTTCAGGGTTTAGGGCAGTGGTGTTCGGGCAGTGTAGGGGGTCGTGCTGGGGGTGGTGTTTCAGGGTTTAGGGCAGTGCAGTGGTGTTCGAGCAGTAAAGGGGGTGATGCTGGGGGTGGTGTTTCAGGGTTTAGGGCAGTGCAGTGGTGTTCGGGCGGTGCAGGGGGTGGTGTTTCAGGGTTTAGGGCAGTGCAGTGGTGTTCAGGCAGTGTAGGGGGTCGTGCTGGGGTGGTGTTTCAGGGTTTAGGGCAGTGCAGTGGTGTTCGGGCAGTGTAGGGGGTCGTGCTGGGGCTAGTGTTTCAGGGTTTAGGGCAGAGCACTGGTGCTCAGGCAGTGTAGGGGGTTGTGCTGGGGGTGATGTTTCAGGGTTTATGGCAGTGCAGTGGTGTTAGGGCAGTGTAGGGGATCGTGCTGGGGGTGGTGTTTCAGGGTTTAGGGCAGTGCAGTGGTGTTCTGGCAGTGTAGGGGGTCGTGCAGGGGGTGGTGTTTCAGGGTTTAGTGCAGTGGTGTTCGTGCAGTGTAGGGGGTCGTGCTGGGCTGGTGTTTCAGGGTTTAGGGCAGTGCAGTAGTGTTCGGGCAGTGTAGGGTGTCGTGCTGAGGGGTCGTGTTTCAGGGTTTAGGGCAGTGCAGTAGTGTTTGGGCAGTGTAGGGGGTCGTGCAGGGGGTGGTGTTTCAGGGTTTAGGGCAGTGCAGTGGTGTTCGGCCAGTGTAGGTAGTCTTGCTGGGGGTGGTGTTTCAGGGTTTAGGGCAGTGCAGTAGTTTTTGGGCAGTGTAGGCGGTCGTGCTGGGACTGGTGTTTCAGGGTTTAGGGCAGTGCAGTGGTGTTCGGGCAGTGTACGGGGTTGTGCTGGGGCTGGTGTTTCAGGGTTTAGGGCAGTGCAGTGGTGTGCGGGCAGTGTACGGGGTTGTGCTGGGGCTGGTGTTTCAGGGTTTAGGGCAGTGCAGTGGTGTTCGGGCAGTGTAGGGGGTCGTGCTGGGGGTGGTGTTTCAGGGTTTAGGGCAGTGCAGTGGTGTTCGGGCAGTGTAGGGGGTCGTGCTGGGGCTGGTGTTTCAGGGTTTAGGGCAGTGCAGTGGTGTTCGGGCAGTGTAGGGGGTCGTGCTGGGGCTGGTGTTTCAGGGTCTTGGGCAGAGCAGTGGTGTTCGGGCAGTGTAGGGGGTCGTGCTGGGGGTGGTGTTTCAGGGTTTAGAGCAGTGCAGTGGTGTTCGGGCAGTGTAGGGGGTCTTGCTGGGGGTGGTGTTTCAGGGTTTAGGGCAGTGCAGTGGTGTTCAGGCAGTGTAGGGGGTCTTGCTGGGGGTGGTGTTTCAGGGTTTAGGGCAGTGGTGTTCGGGCAGTGTAGGGGGTCTTGCTGGGGGTGATGTTTCAGGGTTTAGGGCAGTGCAGTGGTGTTCGGGCAGTGTAGGGGGTCTTGCTGGGGGTCTTGTTTCAGGGTTTAGGGCGGTGCAGTGGTGTTCGTGCAGTGTAGGGGGTCGTGCTGGGGGTGGTGTTTCAGGGTTTAGGGCAGTGCAGTAGTGTTCGGGCAGTGTAGAATGTCGTGCAGGGGGTGGTGTTTCAGGGTTTAGGGCAGTGCAGTGGTGTTCTGGCAGTGTAGGGGGTCATGCTGGGGGTGGGGTTTCAGGGTTTAGGGCAGTACAGTGGTGTTCGGGCAGTGTAGGGGGTCGTGCAGGAGGTGGTGTTTCAGGGTAGTGCAGTGGTGTTCGGGCAGTGTAGGGGGTCGTGCCTGGGCTGGTGTTTCAGGGTTTAGGGCAGTGCAGTGGTGTTCAAGCAGTGTAGGGGGTCTTGCTGGGGGTGATGTTTCAGGGTTTAGGGCAGTGCAGTGGTGTTCGGGCAGTGTAGGGGGTCTTGCTGGGGGTAGTGTTTCAGGGTTTAGGGCAGTGCAGTGGTGTTCGTGCAGTATAGGGGGTCGTGCTGGGGATGGTGTTTCAGGGTTTAGGGCAGTGCAGTAGTGTTCGAGCAGTGTAGGGGGTTGTGCAGGGGGTGGTGTTTCAGGGTTTAGGGCAGTGCAGTGGTGTTCGGGCAGTATAGGGGTCACGCTGGGGGTGGTGTTTCAGGGTTTAGGGCAGTGCAGTGGTGTTCGGGCAGTGTAGGGGGTCATGCACGGGGTGGTGTTTCAGGGTTTAGGGCAGTGCAGTGGTGTTCGGGCAGTGTAGGGGGTCGTGCTGAGGCTGGTGTTTCACGGTTTAGGGCAGTGCAGTGGTGTTCGGGCAGTGTAGGGGGTCGTGCTGGGGCTGGTGTTTCAGGGTTTAGGGCAGTGCAGTGGTGTTCGGGCAGTGTAGGCGGTCGTGCTGGGTCTGGTGTTTCAGGGTTTAGCGGCAGTGTTGTTTGCTTTTGTTCCAAGCAGCAATGTGCAGGTGGGGAGGGGGCTTATCAGATTCCTGTTTCGCCCATAAAAAAAGCAGAAGTTAAAGGGCCGTTAGGCCTCTTTTCGTTGGAGTATCCTGGCTGGGAGTGATCAGGAGCCTCACACCTAGATGCAATGGAGGGGAAACAAAGGCACACAGCTTATCACAGCAAAACCAAAGGGGATGATGGACGGAGTGTTGAACATTGCAAGCACTCACCCCCAGTCAACTGATCTAGGTTTAATCCATCATCATTCTTTAGCTCACTCCACCACCCCAGTTCAGACATGGCCATATGCAAATCAGTCTGACCCTGTGCCTCATGGGAACAGTCCAGCCCGAACTGCCAAGCCATGTCTTCCCTGGACCGGAAACAAGCATCCTGGGACCGGTTTCTGGCTTACAGCCGTCATCAGCCAGGCTATCTTGAATCCAGTGGCAAAGTGAGCAAGGGACCCACGTCTGGGCATACCCTGCCAACTTAGGGCGAACATAGCAAAACCAAAGGGAATGATGGACGGAGTGTTGAACATTGCAAGCACTCACCCCCAGTCAACTGATCTGGGTATAATCCATCATCATTCTTTAGCTCACTCCGCCACTTAAGAGAGAAATACTTTTGACTATTTTCAGTCTCTGTATAAAAGAGATGTGCATACACTGTAAGAATGTCAGATGAGTTGGTCTCCTCAGTATTTGCACAAATAACTTACATACCACTATTTTGTTTTATTTCTTTTAGTGTGCTTTAGCACTACTCATCCCAATGCAGGGTGTCAGAGAGATTTACACCACAAGTACAGATTATACATTGACAATAAATTATATGCGTGTACATCAATACAAAGGATGTTACATAAGACCGTGATGGTTACAAGCTGTAGGAGCCCCATGTCTTTCATACCTCACTGTGTTATATTAGAAAGATTGCTATTTATGAACTGCAAGCAACAAAATGATCTCTTTCTTAAAAGCAATAACCCACTTACCCATTTACATAAAATAAAAGTCTGTCATCTGAGTGTTACACAATGTGCTTTGCAGGAGACATATTAACCCTATTGCTACTTTAATTCAAAACTAGGACTGGGCAAAAAACAGATCTCTCCAGCAAATACGTTATCCTCCAGAGTTATCTTAACATTATTATTATTCCCTGAGATGTAGCTGGCACACAAAGATCTCTGCAGCAGGTGCCTTAACCACATAAGATATTTTAAAATAGACATCGCAACCAATTAAGCAGAACAGATTTACTGCCACTTTCTCCTTGTTGGCAATTTATTTGTGGCAGGATTAAAAAAAATTACTGTAGAAGTTGAGGCCCAGATTTTGCGTCTGAGTTGCGTCAATATTTTCACACAACCCCATTGCAAAATCTAATTTGTTAAATATTGTAATGCACTCAAATGTACTCATGATAGACCTGCTAAACATATGCGAGGTCTTAAGATCTGATGTCACTTCCTGTGAGGTCATGTGGCATGATGTCACTTCCTATGATGTTACTTCCTGTGATGTCATGCGTTGTGGTGTCACACCCCTTCTGCCTAACTTGGTGAGTCCCTCCACTTCTTTTTTTAGAACTTGAGCCCTGGTAGTGACCGACATGGGAATATGTGCTCTGTGTCTAATCTGGGCTCTGAGGTAAGGAGGCGCCGGGCTTGGTGTTTATCCTGAGCCCATCGTGCCATTAACTGAAACGAGGTGCTCCAACTTGTGACCTAGACTTGTTGTAACCCACTTCGCAATCCATAGGTCCTCGCAGGCACAGGTCTGGAGGAAGTGAAACTGGCAAAATCCTGACAAAACCATTCTCTGTCTGGTGGCGTGGTTAGGCCATCTGCTCTGATGGAACGGTTGACTCTGCAAATTTCTGTATTTAGCGCCTCTTAACTCAGCTGGTTGAGACAGCAATTGTGAAACAAGTGATATCAGAGGTTCTTAACCACAGATTATGCCGTCAGGAAAATTCCTCTTTCTATGGGCCAGCTAGCATCAAAGAATGTCTTGTTACTTACACAGGCAACCGCGCCTTCAATGCTAGGAGCACAGGGCTTCGTTGATGACGAGGCCTTCCTTTGAGGGATGAAGGCTTTTTTTCGAGGGTAGCTCCTTTAAATCTCTCCCACTAGGCCCTTGAAGGGCAGGGGCTCTGTAGAAGGCAGAGCACCGTGCTCTGCATGGTAGGTCAACCCTGACTGACACCATGTTGAAAAGCTTTTTTGCCCCATATAATATCTGGGAGTTGCATTAGTGGTTCTTAAATGTGAGCACTGCGGTGTCTGCTGAGCCATCAAAAATTCAGATCAACTCTGTACATACAACTGTAAAGAGGTCTTTACTACAAAAGTTTGTGGTTAGTTGACTTACGGGTCCATTCGCATACCAACAGCAGGTGTTTGTAACAGGATGCGGTCTGAATGCACCACACAGTGCAAAAACAGGAAAGACAGGTCAGTGCGAGAAAAAGTTTTTTCCCTTCCGGGAGCAATTCCGAGAGGTCATGATGAATAGGACCACCTTCTGGGAAGGTCACCGATTACTATTGTATTGTAATTACATTTATATAGCGCTTACTACCCCTGACAAGGCGTCGAAGCGCCTTTTCGGCAAGTAGCACGCTACTCCGGAACCCAAGAAGGATTAATGTTGAATTAGTATAGTGAAATTTAAAAGTAATTTGAGTGATGGATATTAGTCAGTTATTTGGATTGAGAAGGATAGCAGAGGGATAGAAGAGGGAAAAGGTTTGCATTTTTATAGCACTTGTTACCCCTGTTGGGGTGTTAAAGTGCTTTTTGGCGAGTAGCACGCTACTCCGGAACCCATTAAAGGATTAGTGTTGAATAAGTATAGTGAAATATGAAAGTAATTTGAGTGGTGGATGATATGTTAGTCATGTGATGGTAAGCAGGAAAGCGGTCCTCAAGGTAAGAAGACGAAGAGGACAATTATGTAGTGGCTCGAAGGGAGCACACATAAGGTTAGTAAGAACAAGATTCAAGTCCCACTGGGGCATTACGAAAGGAGAAGGAGGAAAGAGATGAGTAATGCCCTTTAGAAATCTATTTACAATTGGAGACTTGAAAAGAGAAGGCTGATCAGGAAGGCGCAGAAAGGCTGAGATGGCCGAAAGGTAGCCTTAAAGAGTGCCCAGAGCATTGCCCTGCTGGGCCAAAGACAGAATGAAGAGGAGAACCTCTGAAAGAGGGGCAAAAAAGGGATCCACAGCCTTTGCTGTGCAGCATGCCACAAATGTGTTCCATCTACAGGCGTATACCGTTTTATTGGAGGGACGCCTGGCTGCCAAGGTGACATTACAGACTTTGGGAGGAAGGTCGAACGCTGTCAGCTGTCGCCGCTCAATCTCCACGCAAGGAGGTGGAGGCTGGACAGGTTCGGGTGGAGGACCATCCCCTGCTGCTGTGACAGAAGATCCTCCCGAAGAGGCAGTCTGATCGGAGGATCGATGGCCATGCTCAAGAGCTTGGGGTACCAGACTCCTCGTGCCCAGTCCGGAGCCACAACAATGAGTTGGGCCCGGTCGCACTTGATCTTCTTCAGTACTCTGGGCAGAAGTGGTACAGGCGGAAAGGCGTACAGGAGGCCGCAATTCCACTCGCGACGAAAAGTTTTGCCGAGCGAGTGCCGCCTTGGAAATTCCAACGCGCAGAATTGCTGACATTGCGCGTTCTCTTCGGTGGCGAACAGATCTAACCAAGGCTCTCCCCACTGCCGAAAGAGCACCACCTCCGAGTGAAGACACCATTCGTGATCCATCATGCACCAGCGGCTGAGTTCGTCCGCCCTGCCGTTCAGGGAACCTGCAGGGTGTTGAACCACCAGAGATATGCCCTGATGTTCCAGCCATGTCCAAAGGTGAAGAGCCTCTTGACATAGGGTCCACGACCCCACCCCGCCCTGTTTGTTGCAGTACTACATGGCGGTGGTGTCGTCTGTGAACACCTGCACTACTCTTCCTTTGACAGAAGGAAGGAATGCCTTCAGTGCAAGACGGATCACCTGAAGCTCCAAAAGGTTGTTATGGAGACCGGACTCCGCCGGAGACCAGAGAGCCCTGATCTCTGCCTCTCCCAGGTGGCCGCCCCATCCCAGGAGTGACGCATCCGTCACTACTGTGAACTCTGGTTGGGGAAGGGAGAGGGATCTGCCACTGACCCAATCCTGGTTCGTGTGCCACCACTGCAATTGATGTGTGGTCCTCTCCGAGATCTGGACTCGCTGCTCGGGAGGATAAGCCCGAAACTACAGCTGTATCCAGAACAACTTTCAGACCTGGGCCAATAGATTATAAAAATAATTTTAAAACCAACTACAGAAAACAGACTTCATAATAAGAACCTTGTGACGCCAGCCTTCCTGAAATCTCCTGGCCATGAGAAATACCAAGCGCCACGTCACCAGTTTCAGTGTTCACAACATGGCCTGTGATGATTGGCCAACCAAGTGAAAAAGTAACATAAACAAAGAAAGATGATTGGACAACCAGGTGAAAGAGTACCATAAACAAAGAAGGATGATTGGACAACTGGAGGAAAGAGTACCATGAACAAAGAATAAAGATTGGACAACTGGAGGAAAGAGTACCATAAATGAAGAAGGGTGACTGGACGACCGGGTGAGAGAGTACCATAAAGGAAGGATGATTGGACAACTGGAGGAAAGACTATCACAAAAACTGAGAGGTGACAGCCGCATGAAAAAAAAAAAAAATACCGTAACCGAAGAAGGGTGATTGGAAAATTGGATGAAAGAGTACCATAAAGGAAGACTGATGACTGGACAACCACATGAAAGAATTCCGTAAATGAAGAAAAATAAATGAAGGAGGACCATTTAAAAGAAAATAATCATATGAAGAGGGATGATCGGACAAACGGATAAAAGTATCATAAATGACAAGGATGAATTGGCAACTGGATCAATGAGTACCGTAAATGAAGCAGGTTGCATAAAAGAATACCTTAAACGAAGAGGGATGAATGGACAACAGCATGAAAGAATACCGTAAATAAAGATGATTGGATAACCGTATGAAAGAGTTTCATACATGACGAAGGATGAATGGACAACCAGATGAAAGAGTACCATAAAGGAAGAAGGAGGAATGTACAGCTGCGTGAAAGAGTCCTGTAAATGAAGAAGTGTGATAGGACAACTGGATGAAAGAGTACCATAAACGGCGAGCGATGAATGTACAAGTGGATGAAAGAGTGCCAGTGATAAAGAAGGATGTTTAGACCGTCAGATGAAAGTGTATCGTAAATGACGAAGGATAAATGGACAACCGAATGAAAATGAAGAAGGATGATCGGACAACCGGATGACAGAGTACCGTAAATGAAGGATGATTGGATAACTCTATGGAAAAAGTACTGTATTTGAAGGGAGATTAGACAACCAGAAGAAAGCATACCAAGGGATAAACAAGTGCCATAAATGACAAAGCTGATTGGACAAATGCATGAAAGAGTATCATGAGTCGAGAAATATGGTTGGATCACTGCATGAAAGAGTACCGTAAATGAAGAAAAATCAAAGTCACACTTTTATATACCCGCCCTCTTATCCCATTGTTATTCCTGCTTCCCATTCCACACAGACTATCTTTGCTGATTTGTAAATACACTCTGCTTTAGCTCTACAAACCATACTCTTTTATCCTGCTCTTTCCCTTGTTTGAAAATAAATAATACAGCCCAGATCTAGGTGTCTTCCCGCCTGCGGAGGTGTCAGTAGAGGGTTTGATAGGAACCCTTCATGCTAAGTGGACACCAGAGGGTAGGCCTCATCCAGCCCTACAGAGACACTGGACAGATCCCTCTTGATTCTGGAGCTTTCTGGTGCCGAGGCGAGGCTTTGTCATTGCCCTCGGTGACGTATATGGAGACTGGAGGAGTGGTGAGAAGCACACCTCCGGATGCGGAACCGGTCAATGGGTATAAAGTCTATCTAAGAGTAGCTCGGGAAGTGGAAGCACAGCATACTTTGCATCACACACATGGTCTTGAACTTCACCCACAATTGTGGGTGTGCTGTATAGTCGTAGTGTCAAAGGTCTAATAGAAACCTGACTGCCTGGTTCTAGACTTTGACAGAGCATTGGCCAGAAGGCCTGTGTAGAAGGCGTTATAGTCCTCCATACTGGACTTCACCACCACGAGGATCAGGTTGATTTTGAAAGACAGATGGAGTAGGGTTTGGATCCCCTGCAGTAGGCATCTATGGTTGAACACATTTTTGGTGACTGTTTTGCTTGAGGAACAAATGAGAGGATACAGCTGATCAATATTCATATTTTTCATTAAAGGGGCCAACCGTGTAGAGAAAAAATACTTCTCTTTATTCAGCTCTGCGCTGATAATCAACGACGATAACTGTTCTAGAATGTTCTTTTGACGTCTTCTTAGATTGTTGGATCTATTGTGACATCATTCACATGGATGTCTCATTTCAAGAAGTACAACGGGTTCTCGCATAGTTATCACGAGAACCCGGGAGGCTGATCCTGTTGTGTCACAAGCAGTTCTTGGTAGAGATTGAAGAGTTATAGGGTTTTTCCTTCTTCAGTTATGACAGGAACTGCTTTTCTTTTGTCCTTTGGCCATATTCTTGTATCTTCAAAGGTGGATTCAGCATTCATAATCAACTTTATACTTCTAAAACTCTAGCCGGGTCCTCCAGCACCCCAGCACTGAAGAGAAGACGTGTCAAAGAGTCCTTAAGACCATCATCAAGGTTCTGAAGTGCCTTGGAGTCACGCTGCGGGTTGGCATTGTCTCTATTGCACCCGAGTCTTCTGCACCGGGGTTTCATTTGCCTCTTCTTTGTGAGTGCGTTGTTTGGGGCATTTAAGGTGTTAGTGACTGGGCGCTGAATGTGGAAGTTGATTGTAGAAGTTGTAGCCGGCTCTTTGAGGTGGTACACCATGCACGAGTGACAAAGATTCGTTCCAGTCTGATTCCTTCACGGGCCAGTGGTCTGTTTCAGATTCAGTATAGAACTCCTCTAGGCTAAGCTGCTAAGGGTGCAGTCCTCCCAGAATAAGAGTGTAAATTCTGAAATCTTTAGCTTGGGGTCAAGGAGAAGAGGAGATCTGGGATGTGCCTTGTGACTGGGTAGTGTGCTTGACCTGCTGGTTGGGACTTGAAATATTTCTTTCAGGCAAACATTACATTGGAGTTCATGTATGTTTGTTCCCTATATGTCTGCCTGGAATGATATGAGTGGGCGATGATGTAATAGAATGCTGGTGTGCGTCCTGATAATAGAATAGAATGTTGGTGCACTTGATAACATAATAGAATGTTGGTGTATTTGGTGATGTAATAGAATGTTGGTGTGTGTCCTGATAATAGAATAGAATGCTGGTGTGGAAGATGTTAACATAATAGAATGGGGTGTGTGTGATGATGTGATAGGGCATTGAGTTTTGTGATGGTGATGTAATAGAATGTTGGTGTGCGTCCTGATGATAGAATACAATGCTGGTGTGTGTCCTGATGATAGAATAGAATGTCAGTGTGTGTGATGTTAACATGATAGAACGTCGGTGTGTGTGATGATGTGATGGGACGTTGAGATGTGTGATGGTGATGTAATAGAACGTTGGTGTGTGTTCTGATGATAGAATGTTGGTGTGCGTGATGTTAACATAATAGAATGTGGGTGTGTGTGATGATGTGATAGGACGTTGAGGTGTGTGATGGGGATGTAATAGAATGTTGAAGTGTGTGATGAGTCAAAGTCTGATGGGAGGATGAAGGTGTGGTTAGAGCCATCTGCCTGATTCTGTACCTTAGCGCCGCCGCCTAACATGTAAATAAGGAAGATGCCCTCCTATCCCTGACTGGCTCCTAAAAACATGACTGAAGAACATTCCTAATATCCTTTTTCAAGGCTGTTAATTTTTGGATTCTAGTGTTGGTTGTTAATTGCCAATTTTGCTTCTGCAAACAGCGCATCATTATTGTTTTATCATTGCCTAGTGTTTGAAAATAATTTCTAAGTATTTATTGAAAACAACAATTTTCTAAGCAAGTCGTTTCTGCTGACACTTCAGTCTTGTCAGGAGAGAGAGGGTCGGGTGCCAAGGTTCCAGGGTGCCGCAGTAAGCGATTATGTCAGTGTCTCCACAGCAGGTGATCCGGTGCCCACAATATGGGCACAGTGTCTTAAGCAGCAGTGCCCAGCTTCCAGGGTGCCGCAGTAAGGGATCACGTGCCTATCTACACATCAGGTGGTCAGGTACCCACAACAGTGTCTTCATCAGCAGTGCCCCGCTTCCAGGGTGTCCCAGCATGGTATCACGTCACTGTCTCCATAGGCGGTGGCGAGGTGCCCAGAATATGGACGCCGTGTCTTCATCTGCCGTGCCCAGCCGCTGTCTTTATAGGAGCTGCCAGGACGAGGCCTTGCCTGAGCCTTGAGGTCACACGAAGATTATGCCTGAGTACGGTGCCAAAGAACCGCTCATTTGAAGTCTTTTCATGGTGTCTTTGTCCCGGTACAGCTCCGAAAACACGAGCCCGCACTTGCTGCTTAAGTTACCCTCCGTTGCACAGATCGCATTCACGTGTCCTCGGCATGTGTGTCAACCCTTTCTCCATTTACGTTTGCACGCATTTCTGCCAAAGTAAGTCACGTGCCCCATCGCTTCCCGTTGTTACCCAGTGTGTACCTCTCTCTCCGATCATCTGTGCCTCATACTACTGCCGATCAGCCCCACAGACCCGTCGGTGCACCTCGCTCATGTGCGTGTTGCACTATGTCCCCGAACCCTCGGAGTTCTGATAACGCACCGTAAGCCTTAGTATGCCAGGCTCGTGCACCTCTGCCGATGTACACGAGTCCTCACACGAGCATGCCTGGCTTTAACCAGCCCCAGACCTGCCGATTTTGGAGCCGGGAAACCAGGTTCGAGTCTCAGCGTCGTCTCAACATCCTGTGATTCTGGGCAAATCACCTGGGGCCAGATGTACGACCATTACCTTTAGTGAGTTGCAAATTGCGAGAAATTGCGACTCGACCCTGCCTGCCCTTAAAAAATATTTTCGCATGCATTCCCAAAGGGAAAGGGGTCCCCTGGTGACCCCTTCCCATTTGCGAGTGCTTTACCACCCTTAAACTGCGACAGTTTTTTTTGCGACCGCAATTGCGGTCGCAAAAGAGTCATACATAGCTGGAGGACTTGCTATTAGGAAGGGACGCCCTTGGAACGCCCCTTCCTACTGGCGTCTCGCTATTCCCGTTTTGCGACTCGCAAATATTTTGCGACTCGCAAAATAGGAATAGTACATGGCCAACTCGTTTTTGCGGTCGACAAGGGGTCTAAAACCCCTCTGCTACTGCAAAAAACGGTCGTACATCTGGCCCCTGATCACCCCCTCCCATGGCTACAAAAAATGAATGTGTCCTTGTGTAATGTAACTGGTGCTCATGAAAAGCGCTCCAATACCTTCGGGTCTAGTTATCACTGTATAAAAATGTCAAAAAAAAGGATCTGTGCTTGTGAACGTCTGCTGATGTCCAGGCCTCCCCCCAGCTGTGTGGCTGTCTCTGTACATGCTGCTTATAGCAGGTAAGGCACACGAGCACCTTTCATACTTCCAAGTGATGAAATAGAGTCCATCAGTGTCCTTAAGAAGCAGCGGTGGCCGGCAACATTACAATATGGTGAGGAGCGATGCCCAAAACACTCACATATATGCTGGCCATAGGTCTCCGTCCTGGCGCTCTCCTCTTCGGCACTGCCTCGGGCAGAAGGGAGGGACTTCCTCCCTTGTACAACCCGAAACCAACCAATCATGGAGCTGCGCCGCAGCTCCAGGATTGGTTGGAGCAGGCTCACCCAGCGCTCATTTTGAGGCTGGGGTCTGCGGCTGAAATACCTCAGCTGTTTCTTAGCCCTGGGATTGCAGGCTCTGAAGTGCGCAGGTCAGATTGGCTGGCTGTAGGCAGCCGGCAAATCTGACATGCGCAGTGGCAGGGGGCTGAAGTAATAGTGCAATTGCTCTAATCAGCTTCGCCCCCTGCCCTTGCGCTGTAACAGCGCGAGCCTGGGACACATTAATAAAATGGTATTTATTACCATTTTATTAATGTGTGTGCCTGCTGCACTCGCAGCAGGCGGGGCGATTATCCCCCGCCATAACAGAGAAGCCACCGCTATTAAGAAGTGACGTCACATTTCACAGCTCCGATTCGACATAACTAGGACTTCTTCACAGCCTTCTGGTGGTCCCCTGCTTCAGTTCATCTGTTGATACATTTTGGAATCTTTTTCAGTTTACGGACACGCATGTTTCAATTTGGTGTCACAAGGTGAACACAAACAGCAAATATTGATAGTGGTAAAATGATGACCCCTTGCAGCTCTCGTTCGCAAGTCCTTTCTACTGCAGCCTGTCACTGAGCTCTCGTGCACAGTCTGCACTCCATGAATACTTCTCGATAGCAGCATCCTGTCACTGTGCGCTCATGAACAGTAGCACTGTATGAAGACTTCTAGATAGCAGCAGCGTGTCAGTGTGCTCTCGTGAACAGTAGCGCTCTTTGAAGGCTTCTAGATAGCAGCAGCGTGTCACCACTGCTCGCTTGTGAACAGCCTGCACTCTATGAAAACTTCTACGTAGCAGCAGGTGTCGCTGCGCACTCATGAATAGCCTGCGATATATGAAGGCCTCTAGGTACCAGCGGCATGTCACGGTGCGCTCATGAACAGTTGCGCTCTACGAAGGCTTCTAGATAGCAGCAGCTTGTTACTGCTTGCTTGTGAATAGCCTGCACTCTAGGAAGGGTTCTAGATAGCAGCAGCATGTCGCTGCACACTCGTGAACAGCCTGCGTTCTATGACGACTTCTACATAGCAGCAGCGTGTCACTGCTCGCTTGTGAACAGCCTGCTCTCTGATTATTTCTAGATGGCAGTGACTCTACTGTTCACTAGTGAACAGCCTGCGCTTTATGAAGGCTTGTAGATAGCAGGTGAGAGTCACTGCTCGCTCGTGAACAGCCTGCACTCTATGAATACTCTAGATAGCAGCAGCATGTCACTGCACACTCGTGAACAGCCTGCGTTCTATGACGACTTCTACATAACGGCAGCGTGTCACTGCTCGCCTGTGAACAGCCTGCGCTCTATGATTATTTCTAGATGGCAGTGACTCTCTACTGTTCACTAGTGAACAGCCTGCACTCTATGAAGGCTTATAGATAGCAGATCAGAGACACTGCGAGCTCGTGAACAGCCTGTGCACTATGAATACTTCTAGATAGCAGATGAGTCACTGCGCGCTCGTAAACAGCTTGTACACTATGAATACTTCTAGATAGCAGCAGCATGTCACAGCGAGCTCGTGAACAGCCTGTGCACTATGAATACTACACGAGCTCGCAGTGACATGCTGCTGCTATCTAGAACAGCCTGGGCACTATGAATAATTCTAGATAGCAGCAGCATGTCACTGCGAGCTCGTGAACAGCCTGTGCACTATGAATACTTCTAGATAGCAGCAGCATGTCACTGCGCGCTCGTAAACAGGCTGTGCACTATGAATACTTCCAGCTAGCAGCAGCATGTCACTGCGAGCTCGTGAACAGCCTGTGCACTATGAATACTTCTAGATAGCAGCAGCATGTCACTGCGAGCTCGTGAACAGCCTGTGCACTATGAATACTTCTAGATAGCAGCAGCATGTCACTGCGAGCTCGTGAACAGCTTGTGCACTATGAATACTTCACGAGCTCGCAGTGGCATGCTGCTGCTATCTAGCACAGCCTGTGCACTATGAATACTTCTAGATAGCAGCAGCATGTCACTGCGAGCTCGTGAACAGCCTGTGCACTATGAATACTTCACGAGCTCGCAGTGGCATGCTGCTGCTATCTAGAACAGCCTGTGCACTATGAATACTTATAGATAGCAGCAGCATATCACTGCGAGCTCGTGAACAGCCTGTGCACTATGAATACTTCACGAGCTCGCAGTGACATGCTGCTGCTATCTAGAACAGCCTGAGCACTATGAATACTTCTAGATAGCATCATGTCACTGCGTGCTCGTGAACAGCCTGTGCACTATGAATACTTCACGAGCTCGCAGTGACATGCTGCTGCTATCGAGAACAGCCTGTGCACTATGAATACTTCTAGATAGCAGCAGCATGTCACTGCGAGCTCGTGAACAGCCTGTGCACTATGAATACTTCACGAGCTCGCAGTGGCATGCTGCTGCTATCTAGCACAGCCTGTGCACTATGAATACTTCTAGATAGCAGCAGCATGTCACTGCGTGCTCGTGAACAGCCTGTGCACTATGAATACTTATAGATAGCAGCAGCATGTCACTGCGAGCTCGTGAACAGCCTGTGCACTATGAATACTTCACGAGCTCGCAGTGGCATGCTGCTGCTATCTAGAACAGCCTGTGCACTATGAATACTTCTAGATAGCAGCAGCATGTCACTGCGAGCTCGTGAACAGCCTGTGCACTATGAAAACTTCACGAGCTCGCAGTGGCATGCTGCTGCTATCTAGCACAGCCTGTGCACTATGAATACTTCTAGATAGCAGCAGCATGTCACTGCGTGCTCGTGAACAGCCTGTGCACTATGAATACTTATAGATAGCAGCAGCATGTCACTGCGAGCTCGTGAACAGCCTGTGCACTATGAATACTTCACGAGCTCGCAGTGACATGCTGCTGCTATCTAGAACAGCCTGTGCACTATGAATACTTCTAGATAGCAGCAGCATGTCACTGCGCGCTCTTGAACAGCTTGCACGCCATTAAAACTTCTAGATAGAGCAACGCATTACTGTGCGCTGACGAACAGACTGCGCTCTATGGAAACTTCTAGACGAAAGCAGTGCTTCCCTGCACGCTCACGAATAGCCTGCAGTCTCTGAATACTTCTAGATAGCAGCAGCGTGTCACTGGGCGCTCGTATTCAGCCTGCTGTTTGAGAGCTCCCAAATAGCAGAGTGTGGCACTGTGTACGCATGCTCCGCTGTTTCTTTGAGCTTCCAGATGCAGCAGCATGACATTGTGTGCTTATGTTCAGCTTGTTGCCTAGAGAACCTCTATATATCAGCGGTATGACATTGTGCACTCACGCTCACCATGTTCTCTATCCAGGGCCAACCTTTCCTCAGACAGCACCCACGCCTCGCCCCCCTCCACCGCGTCCCCGTCTGACCCCTCCCATTGGTGATCCTGGGAGAGGGGGGGTCATTTTAGGGTCACAGGTCATGTCCTGGCTGAATTCCTCTGGCAGTGACCAGCCTGCGAACACTCATTTGCACCATATCCCCTCACCTCAACCAGCTATTCAGTTGCTATACTGGAGGTAAGAGTCTGTGGGATGGGTCTGTGGGAGAAGCAAAGGGGAGTGGGAGAGAGGTAATCGAGGGAGGCTAAGAAAAGTAAAGAAAACATGCTTTTACACACAGCTTGGAGGCAGTGAACTGAATTGGCGGTCTGGAAGAAACCATTTATTCCAGGCAGCTCAGGGGGGCAGCTACCTGTGAGCCCCTCCAACTGTAGGTGTCCTGGAGCTGGGCCCAGCTTGTCCATGCCAAAAGCTGACCCATTCTCTATCCATGCGCCAGGGTGGTAGCAGCATGTCATACCACACTCGTTCTCCGCATGCATCTCTACTCCTGTTCCCGGGTAGAAGCACTATGACATTGCAGGCTCATGCTAGCGTGCCCACTATATATGCTCCCTGGTAGCAGCAGCATGACATTGTGCACTCCTGCTCAGCTTGCTGTCCATCCATGCTCTCGGATAGCAGAAGCATGACATTACACACTCCTCCTTAGCTTGCTCTCTATCCAGGCTCCCTGGTAGCAGCAGCACTACAGTGTGCGCTCATGGTCAGAGTCCTCTCTAGCCATGCTCCCTGGTAGCAGCAGCACTACATTGTGCGCTCATGGCCAGAGTCCTCTCTAGCCATGCTCCCTGGTAGCAGCAGCACTACAGTGTGCGCTCATGACCAGAGTCCTCTCTAGCCATGCTCCTGGGTAGCAGCAGCACTACATTGCGCATGTATAAGCTCAGCTTGCTCTCTATCCATACTCCCAGGTAGCACCAGAATGACTGCTCCCAGGGCTTTCAGTGAACTGGGTCCCTGCGGAGCTCAGACCCAGTAATATTTTTAAATGGACATTGAAATGTGTGCTTTTCAGGCCCTGTATTCATGCCCTTAACTTTACAGGTAAAAACACTGATCGATTTCTGCACAATAAGTGTAATAAAAGTTCAGGTAATGCATGTCGTTTCTGTTTGTATTTCACATGTTTTACTTAATCTTGCGCTCCCTAAGAGTGTTGGCTATTTCCGGGGTGTTGTGATACAGTATTTTTTTCAGGCAGCATATTACTCTTGCATAGTGAATGTTTAGGATTTAGATGCATCCCAGTGTTTATAGTAGCATGATTGAGTAGGGGATTGAAGGCAGTGGGAGTTTCTCTGTGTGCTTATCAGTGGGTCAGAAAGGTGTTCAGAATACATGGACATCCAATCGCACTGGTCAATGACAGTTGCACCTGTGATTCTCTGCCAACAAGTGGGTAGGGTGGCACTCTATGGGAAATTAGTTTTCATGTTTAAGCCACCCCGTTAATTACACTGGCTATGCCCCTTCTAGGGACCCCCCCTTTTTTTCCATCCCACTTAAAGCCCTGATCACGCACTCCTGTTCAGAGTCCGCATTCTCCCCATCCTAGTGCACTTATACTCCCATTTCGGGACAGGCAACTATCCCTTTGTCCTCTTAGAACCACATTAGTCGAAGATTTGCAATGATGCTGTTGTGTTACAGCGCTAGGAAGCTGTTGGTGCTTGGAAACAGCGCTTGAACTTGGCTCTTTCATTGCCATACTTTTGCTACTCTGCAGCTGTCAGTCCTCACAAGCGCAGGTTATTAGGTCTCGCCTAGGCAGCGCTTTCCTGTCCCTTCGAGAGATGCTGTATTCAGAATATGGGATTTATGCTCCGCCCATGTTTTTAATGGCTCATGTGATGGTCTTTTGGAAATGTTTTTTTTTCTTTGGCTGATTTCTTTAGTAGGCCCTCTTTTTCTACTATTGTAATCTCCAATAAGGACTACCCCTGTTACATGTGACCTTACTCTGTACATTTCATTTACAGTTTCTGAGCATTCTTTTGTTGATGACTTTGTCCTCATAGCTGGCCACCGCACTTCCCTAACATATTGTTCCTGTAATTCAAGTCATGTTTTTCATTGTTTCTGTTCCTTCGCCTGCACTGCTTAGTAAGCGTGCCTGCTTTAAAACATTATCTTTTTTGCGTTATGCCGCGCTTTAATTTTAACAATGGTGGCCGCACGCCTTTCTTTTGTTCTGTGTGGCTCGCCGTATTCAACTTGTAAAACATTATCTGTTTATTTTTTACAGCGCGCCGTGCCGTGCTTTACCAATGGTTGGTGCCCTTCTTTTGTTTTGCGCAGCTCACTGTGTTCAGATTATAAAACATTCTATATGCCTTTCCAATCGTCACCAGCTCACCATCCCTTTAACTGGCATGCTTCTTCCATTGGCCGATGCCTGCGCCTTTAAATTTTGACTTGGGCGCTCCGGGGTGATGACGTGATATCCTCTTTCACCACTACATCCTACTATCAGAGCGATTGCCTATGGGGTTGCTGTGAAAGCTTGTAATTTGGTATAGCGTGCTTTTTAAAAAAAAAAAAACACTCTACTGCTCAGAAGTAGATTGGTAAACTGGGGCCCTTTAAAAAAAAAAAGTCATTTATTAAGGTCGCAGCATGTTTTATATTTACATTGTAAAACCACGAGTAGGTATCAAATCGCTATACATTAACACCCGATGCCGTGAAGGTTTTTAGGTCGAGCCTGGGCAGCGCATGGGCTGCTCATTGCTGTCGTCCTTCCTGCGCCGCAGCTTGTTTACTTTAAATTTTGGTATTTTATTTATTGATTGGCTGAAATGGATCCACAGTCTCAACAGAATCGTTTTTTCATACACTGCATACATGTTTGAACCCTTGCATGAATCGAAATGGTCAGGCTCTTCTCGACATACAACGCAACAAATATTCAAAGCCAGCACTGCAAAGCATCCTATTGCAGCTGCAGTAAATCCTCGCAGAGGGACACTAGCCATTCTGCCACGAACCGCAGCCTCCGAACACTGTGTATCCAAAATGTTATCATTTATTCTTCATCTGCAGCCTGCCTTTCATACAGGTTGCTCTTGCAGAAGACTTTATTAAAGCATCATTACTGGTGCGGGGGGAATGCATTTAATTACAATTTGTAATAATGCACATGATCCTAAGTGCTGAGCTGCCAGCCCTGGACGTGATTGGCCTTTGGTACAGAGTAAACACAGCCTCCCCGGTTTCTCCACTTGGAGCTGGCTTGAAACCATGTATAGTACAACTTCAACATGCAGCGCGGCTCTTTCAGATCCACCCGAAAAGGGGGAGTTCATGACGGAAATTAAGAAGTCACCAGAAACAAGGCAAAATAAACAACCGTGGTACATTTCTGAAATGCAAGCCAACGAAAATCTCACTTCCAATAAGAACAAAGGGCAACTTGTTCTCAGCTGCAATCTTTTTCTTTATAATTGCATTAAGGGTGCAGTACCTTATGTGGCTAATAGTGGTCCCTTTAGAACTCCAGAGGGACACCTAGTAACAGCCTGTGGTACTGCACACTTTCCTTGCTTCGTGGATTTTCTTTTATTGCTTATGCTACTGCTGGAATATAATTAAGAAACATTGTCATTTGCCACGCCAATAGCTTTAACTTTCACTAATCCGAGACTGATTGCATTGCAAATGCTTGTTTTAGTAGCTTTGTGTACTAGAAGTCTCGGCTCTTGAGTAAGTTCATGTTAATACCGTGTTTTCACAACTCTCTGCAGCAGCTTGCGTTTGTTGCAGCTGCACACTCTGCAGTCTAATCCGACGTTGTTCCAGATATCTTCCCTACAAAGGCTGTTTATCTGTAGACCGAACACACTGCTTACCTTTTGTACACTGCTTATGCTTATCTGTAGACCGCACACACTGCTTACCTTACTTAGCACACTGCTCACATATTTGTGTCTACATCTAATCCGGGTGTTTCCGCCACATTTGAGGCCCAGCAGTGCTTGGCCTCAAACGTGTGTTTTTTAGTTGCGAGCGGACAGGGCCCACAGGAAGCCGGAAGTCCTTCTGTTGTAAGGGCTGGGATGGTGCAGGTAAAGGCAGCACTGAACCATCTTTCTCTGCGCTTTGTCCACGTCAGAACAATGCTGGTGGCTGAAGGTCAATGTGATGGTGACCTCTGACATGGGCGGTGCTCCCTCAAACTGTGGAGGAAGGGGGTTAATTCAATCAGAGTTAAGGGAGCTCTAACCTTTCTAGGGCGGCTTTACTAGGTGGGCCTCCATTGCAACCAGGCGCGCAACGCCCATTGGGCTCAAAGGGCTTCAGCCCCCCGTCGTGTGTGGCAGCCCGGGCTGAGACAGGTTCCCGGACACACACACAGTCGCACCAGAGTACTTCACAGGTCTTTAAAAGACCATTTACTTGTTAATGAGGCTTTGTTGTTCTTTCACCCTTTCTTAGAGCCCCTGCATCTCCATTCTGCCTATTGCTGGAAGAATTAGCCCCCCCTGAAATTTTTATTAGCCCCCCCCGAAATTTCACTCTAGTTGCGCCTCTGATTGCAACACACGTTTAAGGCCTTCCGAAAAAGTACCGAAAAGCGTACTACAGGAGTACTACTTTATGTACTCCAAGATGCCTTTTTGCATAGGCTACTGAGAGCAAGGGTTGGCCGTGGTGGTAAGGCATGCTCTGCCCTTGGAGTCTTTGGTGGTGGGTGTACACATTTTGGTATCGGGCATAGGCTCTTCTTTAGCCCAACCCTTGTGTTTACCGGGAGTGAATACGATACTCCTCGGGTTAGTTCTAATGGTAAGGCATGCTCTGTCCTCTGATAGGTGTCTTCCCTAGGTGGTCTTCCCTTCACACACATCTCCACTGACACTGGAAGGTGAACAAGTTCTTTCCTATCAGGCATTGGCTCATCTTTAGCCCGACGCTTGTGTTTACCGGGAGTGAATAGGACAGTCCTCTGGTTAGCTCTGATGGTAAGACATGCTTTCTCCTCTGTTTGGGGGTCTTCCCTAGGTGGTCTTCCCATCACACACCTCTCCACTGACAATGGAACGTGAACATGTTCTTTCGTATCAGGCACAGGGTCTTCAGGTAAACTCAAGTGTGAGTCTCAAGGAGTGTAATAGAGGGCCCTCGGGTTGACTCAGATGGAAGACATGCTCTGTCCTCTGCTCGGGGTCTTCCCTGCGTTGCCTTCACACACATCTCCACTGACAATGGAAGGTGAACATGGTCTTTGCTATAAGGCCTCTATGGGCCTACTTTCGTCTTCACTCGGATGCAACAATCCAACTGTTTGCTTCTTTCTCTTCTTTATGTCAACAGGTGGGTGGCCTCGGGTTGGGTGGCTTGTGGCCTCCTAGGTGCTTTTCCTTGTATGAATCCGCGGAGGTGCTTGTGAGAATCAATTCTATCTGCATTACAACATCATGGTCTCGCGGGCAGCGTTTCCGCCGGAAGGGCGGGCGCTGCTCCCTCCTCGCGCCCCTCTTGCTTCTGAGAGTGAGGGAGCTATCCTTCGGCTATCCTTCGGCCCTCCTCAACTTCACCTTCCGAAGCAGAGTTTCACTCGCCTCCTTCCTGGAGTTTGAAGCCTGCTCTCTTGCATCCTGTTTGAGATTATATTAATCAGCCAAAGTCCTGTGGAAGCGAAGAGATTAACCTTTACCACACCCTTCTGTGCCATAAAGTTAACTTTCCCTCCGCAAACACAGATAACAAGCCCTCCTGAGCAAGGGCTGCAGCACGTGGCGAGTAAAAAACAAACATTAGGAGCCGAGAGGTGCAGGAGGGCGGTGCCACCGGGTGACCCCTCCCCCACACCGGCTCAATGGAGAGGACAGGAGGGGTATTTAAGCAGTATGATTTAAGAATGTGTGGTGTGTGAGACTCTATTTCCCACGAGTGAGGCATCAGGTTGGAGCACAAGGGAGAGCGCGTCAGTCGGGCGACCAATGTGGAAAGTAGAGAGACCCTCCCCTGCCAGGATCCATCCGTGCCTGATGCACCGCCGCAGGGATGGCGAACCTCGTGGCAAGTTAACCAACTGTGCCCAGGGCCCCTAATCCGAGCCCACGTGCTCTGCATCGAACATGACCGTCTGACTCCCACTTAGCACAGGCCCTGGCTCCACCTGAAATCATGCCCAATGTATTCATTTGAAATTGAGTCTAGACACTGCACCTCTAACTTAGTCCAAGTTTTCTGACTTGCAGCTTATCCAGGTCTGTCCTCCAAACCGGGAATTGCTCCATCTCAGAGCCAGAATGTTTAGCTGGATCTTGGCAGAGCAGTTCCAGCGAAAATAGGTCGTCTAAATGCAGACCGGGCTCTGGTGCTCCGACGCAGACAGCGCTGTGACGCAGACTTGACTCGGGTGCTCCAACGCAGACCTAGCTCTGACACGGATCTAGGTCAGGCTCTGTGACGCAGACCTGGCTCGGGTGCTCCGACGTAGATCTGGCTCTGACACGGATCGAGGTCAGGCGCTGTAACGCAGACTTGGCTCGGGTGCTCCAACGCAGACCTAGCTCTGACACGGATCGAGGTCAGGCGGTGTGACGCAGACTTGGCTCTGGTGCTCCAACGCAGACCAAGCTCTGACATGGATCGAGGTCAGGCACTGTGACGCAGGCCGGGCTCGGGTGCTCCGACACAAATCTAGCTCTGACCCGGACCGAGTTCAGGTGCGGTGACGCAGGCCGGGCTCGGGTGCTCCGACGCAGACCTAGCTCTGACACGGATCGAGGTCAGGCGCTGTGACGCAGGCCGGGCTCGGGTGCTCCGACGCAGACCTAGCTCTGACACGGATCGAGGTCAGGCGCTGTGACGCAGACCTGGCTCTGGTGCTCCGACGCAGACCAAGCTGTGACCCGGATCGAGGTCAGGCGCGGTGACGCAGGCCGGGCTCGGGTGCTCCGACGCAGACCTAGCTCTGACACGGATTGAGGTCAGGCGCTGTGACGCAGACCTGGCTCTGGTGCTCCGACGCAGACCAAGCTCTGACACGGATCGAGGTCAGGCGCTGTGACGCAGACCTGGCTCGGGTGCTCCAACGCAGTCCTAACTCTGACACAGATCTAGGTCAGGCGCTGTGATGCAGACCTGGCTCGGGTGCTCCGACGCAGTCCTAGCTCTGACACGGATGTAGGTCAGGCACTGTGACGCAGACCTGGCTCGGGTGCTCCGACGCAGACCTAGCTGTGACACGGATCTAGGTCAGGCACTGTGACGCAGACCTGGCTCTGACACGGATGTAGGTCAGGCACTGTGACGCAGACCTGGCTCGGGTGCTCCGACACAGACCTAGCTGTGACACGGATGTAGGTCAGGCACTGTGACGCAGACTTGACTCTGGTGCTCTGACACAGATCTAGGCCAGGCGTAATGCAGACTTGGTTCAGGTGCTCTGACTCACACTTTGCTCAGGCGCTGTAACTCCGACTTAGTTCAGGCGCTGTGACGCAGACCTGGCTCGCGCGCTGTGAAGCAGACTTGGCTCGCGCGCTGTGATGCAGACTTGGCTCAGGTGCTTGTAAACAGACCTAGCTTTTGTGTTCTGACTCAGATCTAACCCGAAGCTCGTCACAGGCAGAGCTCAGGTGATCCAACACAGATTTAATTCAGGTGATTATAAACGGGACTCGCTGATGCACTTTGGCACAGATTCAATGCAGGTGTTTGCAGGTCTAATTCAGGGGATTCAAATCTGCCTTAGCTCAGAATTCAATTTAGGCCATGCTGCGAAGCGCAGTCGGGGCAAAAACCTGGCACGTGACCTCGCTGGGTCTTTGATGGTCACTCACTGGGGTGAATTTGATTTGGGCAATAACTAAGGATGGGCACACAGGACTTCACCCAGGACCCTGAGCCCTAGACACCCATGAGATTCCAGGCTAGGACCTGGAATAATGGAATCCAGGGCGCACGTGGACAAGACTGGAGCTAGGCAGGGACACTTCTATGGTGTATTCTAGTCACAAGTAGACAGATGTAGGACAAGCACGCTCGTGCCCCAGGGAGATGTTACTTTAACTTGCTGAGTTCCTTGATTAATCTGTGCCCTACGGCTAACACTCCTGGAATATTACCCGCAGACCACCTATAAAATGAAAGTACAGGGGCCTCAGGCGCACAGGCAGATGCCCAAACACAGGTCACAAAAGCTCTTGTAGAATTACCAGCCTTATAGGCACACATAGGGTGGTTACATCACTCCCCATCATCAGGAATATATTTCTGAGTACTGGGATTTTCAATTAAAGACCATTGCTCTCAGGTGTGCTAGTCTGTTACGTTCAGTGGAAGACTACAACACCCAGAATGCATTTTGTTATGACATGAAAGCCAAGGACTGAAACCATGATGCTCTTGGTGACATGGAGGAAGGTAGTCATCCTTAAAAATAGACTTTCTCTTGTTCAAAAATGTAACCTCTAAATTACAATGTATTTGGTTAGGAAGGTATGCCCTGCATTTCCTTGTAGTGTGTGCAATATCCTAAACTCTTTATTATTATTATTATTATTATTATTATTATTACATGGTGTTAGCTAAGGCCTTTTGATTTTACAATAAAATATAGACGCAATTTATGCTCTCAACCAGCCCTCTTCATCTATTGGTCTGCAGTAGTGCCATTCACATTTTGCTTCCTCCCACCCAAGCATACTGCATGAGTCACTGAGTCACCTTACTTCAGCTATTGGTTAATTTCTGTGTGAGTGACCGCATTCTGCCCATACACCTTGTTGTCACACACACGGAAAGTAGTCTCTTCCACTGCCAAGGAGTGGTGGGCCAATGTGCTTTTTTAAAGTTATCTCTTTTGTTTTTGTAATAAAAGTAAGAAACAAAACAGAAAAAAACATTGGCAATGCCAAAAGGGCTGGCAGCCAACGACAGACCTATTGGCTTTGCCACTGTTTCTTTTTCTTTAACAAGGCTCCAAGGGACTGGGTCTGTCTGTCCCCTTTACATGAGCTATGTGTAGTTTATACAGACGTTTGCTGAATGCGTGCTGCATGGCGGCATTATGGGGAGGGACGTCACAAAAGTTTGCAGAACCCAGATGTAGGGTATTACCACTTTTTATGTCTCACCCGAGACCGCGCATGTTCGGTCGCTTGCAAGGATCTATTGTTTCTAAAAATAAAAAATAAAAACGTATTACTTACCATTGGTTGGCTTCACTGTCAATCATATTTTCTTCTTTTTCATTGGTGAACACTTGTCAGCACTTGTTGGCTTCACATTGTCTTCATGTGTTTTTTGTTTTCTTCCCTGGAGCAAGGACCAAGTACTGATTGATTACTTGATTATTGTTTTTCCACGCTGCTTGCGCTTGGATCGTTATACTTAGTTTGCTTTTGTTTGTAAGATAACTTGAAACCATCAGAGTTGAAGCTCGTGCTTCCCAGTTTTTCCAGGAGCTGAACGCAAACAACTAGCAGTACCAAAACTTTGTGGCATGTGACCAATTTCCAAAACCTACATTTTGGCCACCTGTAGCTTTTATTGATGATGCTGCTGTAAACCTACTCCCTTTTGTTTAAGACTGTTATTATATAGTTTGTATTTTTTCTGAATTAACATTCGTCACTGTGTCATATTTATTTGTTGGTTACCTCTTAAATTATTTAGAGGATGTTTTACTCATCATCAAACGCATACTAATCTGAAAAGGTTCACGTTTCACTTTACATCTGCCCTGCACTAAACCCCTAAAATCATCCTTCTCTCCATTTACTTCTACCCACCCTGAACCCTATAATCACCCTTGCCTTCCTTTACCTCTACCCACCCCAAGCCCTCAAGTCAGCCTCACCTCCGTTTATTTCTACCCACTGCCACGCCCTCAAGTCACCCTCGCCTCCCTTTACTTCTACCCACCCTTGGGTCCAAAAGTAACCCTCACCTCCCTTTACCTCCACCCACCCTAAACCCTCAAGTCACCCTCCTCTCACTTTACCTCTATCCGCCGTGGACCCTCCAGACACCCTCAACTCCCTGTACCTCGGCTCACCCTATAACCTTCAGGTCACCTATCTTCCTTTGCCTCTTCACACCCCCAAATCTTAAGGACACCCTCCCCTCCCTTAACCTGTACCCACCCCATAACCCTTAAGTCACCTCTTTTATCTCTTCCCACCCCAAAACCCCATGACACCCACTCACCTCCCGCTACTTTGCCCCACCCTGAACTCTGTAGTCACCTTCACCTTGATTTACCTCTACCCACCACCAAACCCTCAAGTCACCCTCATCTCCCTTTACCTCTACCCGCCCCTAAACCCAGAACCTTTTTCAAAAGAACATAAAAAGAATATTATAAATAAAAAAATACTTACCTGCATGGTAAAGTACTCCATATTAAATGTACAAATACTTACCGGGTGGTAAAGACTATCGCTGTTTTATGGCCTTCAGTTTGTTGGTGGGCACCTTTCCCTCTTTGACAGTTTGCCCCTCCAAATCCTATCATTTTGGTCTCGCTTGAGAAAGCTCATGCACTGTCACTTTTGAGAGATTTTGTTTACCTATGGGGGGCTTTGAGCCCGCCCATTGCTTACCATTGGTTGGCTTCATCGTCATTCATTTCCCTGCTTCTCTTTGCTCAACAAGTGCTGGCTTCCATTCCTCTTTGTGTTTGTCCCTCCCTGAAGCATAGCTCGCGTGCTGCTTCCCTCGCCCAGCATCCTCGCACTCCTCACCAGGTTCAGAAGTATATTTTCTCCTTTTATTTGCATCACTTCTTCCCTCCACACCCACCCCATTGTGGATGCCCTGACTCCCTACCCTCTTCTTGCATTGTTGCTTGTCCAGACTGCCCTGCCACTCTCCCTCCCTTGCTTGCCTCGCCTGTACTGCCAGAAAAACAAGCATTGGCATAGCCAATAGGTCTCGCCTTTCGGACCCTATAAGTGTTTAGCCATGCAACAGTTGATGTTGTTGCACCAAGGATATTGTGCTGCATAACTAAATACTTATAAGGTCCCAAAAGCGAGACCTATTGGCTATGCCAATGCTTGTTTTCGTATATCAGAGGTTGGGGAGTAAAAGGGCAACTGGAGTATGTAAAAGATTGGGGCAGCATTAGGTTGACATCAGAATATTCACATGGTGTAGGCTTGCCCGGTAATTACTGAGTTCTGGAAGGAGGTTTTACAATGTATATCAGAAGTCACTACCTCCATCCTACCCCAGGACCCACTGCGCTGCTTCCCAACACAAGGGTGGTAACCAAGCGGATGAGGCAAAGAGCTGGATTTCAGAACTTGGCTCTGGTACTGGCTAAATGCTGTATAGCCATGTCATGGAAGGCAGCTGCAGTTTCACCCATTCACATGCGCCAAAAAGATGCGGTCAGATGGGCATCGACTGAGTTGGTGGTACCGTACGAGCAGACACCATGGTCAGGGATGGGAGGTGTCACCCAATGGAGCAATGGGAGGTTTATCTAGAGAAGCTGAACAGATTGCCTGACAGTTGCTGTGAGAAGCTGTGCACACTGACAGTATATGATATGGTGTAAAACAGAGGGTACCATCGGTGATGTTTACACGGCTGCAGCTGTGCCCATCTACATGCACTGAAATACTCATCTTTTCATGAGTGAGTGACTTTATTGTGACCATTTCGTGCACTAAAACACTAACCATATGGAAACAGGAGTGCAACTTGTTCACTTAAACAAAAATGCATAAATATATTTGTAGCAACTTTATTTTATCGCCGACCAAAATAAATATTGATAATTTGCATTAAAATGTAGAAAAGAAGGAAAAATGGATAAATAGACGAAGATTTCAAACGCCCCATCTTTGCCAGACCCTGGCTATGAGTTGTGCGACAGAACCCTCATTTAACTCCCTGATACCCAAGATGATGGCCTTCGAAATACCCCACCCAGTCACCGCGGGGTCGGTCTCCTACTGAAGCAAGAGAAGGGCAGTCAATGAAGTGACCTCTTCCGCAGCCTTTTACAGACCATCCAGCCATGAATGAATGAGAGGTTGTCATATTGCAGCATGAATTGTCAAGGTGACCTCCCTGCACCCTATAACGCTTGTAGACATCATCCCCTTGACTCACACCCCCTTAACCTTATATAATTCATCACGGGAAGTGCTTTTTTTACGTAGTATGTATGCATGCATGTGTGTATGTACGAATGTATGTGTGTATGTATGTGTGTATGAAAGTATTTATGTATGAATGAATGTATGTATGAAAACATGTATGTGATGGGATTTGTGCAGCAGAAACATAACTGGCGAGAGACAGCACCGAACAAGCCAGGGATATCGAAATAATAAATGTTTAGATATTTAAAAGTCTTGTTTGATGTTTTGCATTATTTTCTGTCATTTCAGTCCGATGGAAAGGGAATACCCGACCCCCTCCCCCCCACCCACTCCCCCGTTACTGCCCCACGGTGATGGGGTTTCAGTCGTACAGATCGGAACAGCTGTTTTGTTAAAGTTAAAAATATGAAATGCAGATGGCGAGGGCGAAAGAGAAAATGTAAACAATGATTTAAAATCCGAAAATAAAAGGGGTTAGATAGTTGTGCGAGTCGGGTTAAGCCTGGTTAGATGAGGATGATCGTCAAGTACAGGAACATAAAAAAGATCAAATAGTTAAACAAGCACTGAAACACAAGCGCGGCCCCGCGGCCGCAAAAGTTAATTGTTGTGATAGAGAGGGGGAGCAGGAGGTGAGCCCGCGAGTGGTGTGCGCGCGCGCGCTTGGGAGAGTCTTCACTTTTCAAGCACTGCACTCGTGCTTGTGGCACGCCCCTGCTCGCTCCCGCAAGGTGGATGCCGCCACAAGCACGAGTGCAGTGCTTGAAAATGAGCAGAGCGACGGCTAAAGGCCCTCCTAAGCAGCGCATGCGCGCTGGGTAGGCGAGACCTAAAAAACACCCAAAAGTTGCACCAACAGTGTCAAGATGCTACAAAGATGCAGATGGCGCTGCGCTCCCTGCTCCGCATAGCCTTTTGGCGCTGTCTTTATGTGGGGCCAACACCGTGAATTTAGCTCGGCTGTAAGATAATTAAACCTTTTTTGTGATGTCGGAGAATAATCCAATATTAAGAAAATGGATGACGGCTCCTTGTGGTCAGCGCTGAGTGCGTCATGCCACTTTTTCCCCTCTAACTTTCAGGCATGCGGCAAAGCAGCCACGCTGCTGTTCAACATGGCTAATAGAAATTGACAAAGCCAGTAGCTCTGCCATAGGAGAGACCTATTGGCTTTACCAATGCTTGTTTGCCTCGTGCAGCACCCTCGGGGTAGCGACAGAATTGTGAAATGCTTTTGGTTAGGAAGGATGGTAAAGATGACTTTACTTCCGGTCGTGACTGGGTGGCCGATTTGAAGGCTCCGGCTTCCCAGAAGCCCAATAAAAGCTGCTGACAGAGCTTCTGTTCCCCGTGCTTGAGCTGTAAATCGGTTGCCATGGAAACCGGGCCCACCACGGATACCCACGTTCACCCCAATTGAAAAGGCGAAGACCTTTTGTCGTTTGTGTTTGTTCATCAGGAGTCCGCTGACGACGTTTGGGGTGGAGGGAGGTCAACTGTGTGCAGCGCACACTGTGCCCTAAGATGAGGCAGCGCCGTGCTTCGTGTCTAACGGAGGGTGGCTTACAGCGGGCATAAACCAGTTGGCGGAGGGCATTTAATGGGCACAGGATCAGTGCACAAATGCCAGGGAAGACTAAATCTGCATGAGTTAGAGACGGGGGAAAAGCTGGACCGCCCCAGAGCCCTTCGTGCTTGAGAACAAAGAATGTTGTGTTGGCAGCAAGCGCCATTGCGTCATTTGTGGTTCACTCACATATTTTATAATTTTGTGTTTTCTTTCTGTTAATTACAAACATCCATTGATGGCACCCGTGGTCCTCCTCCTGGCTCGACCAAGCCCCAGCTCTGGCTTCCCCCATGTCCTCCTGCTAAAGGACGGTTCTGTACGCGCACTCCACCCAAAGATGGGGCGAAGGGGTGGCTAAGAGCTTCGATGTTTGGGCGCAGCAGGCTTCAAAGCCCGAGTCACAGTTCCTTGCGGGGTCTCCTTTGGCTGTTAAATGTTGCATTTCAATACAATTCAGGAACATTTCTGGGACAGTCAGTGGAAAATGGCGCCATCCAAAACGCGCTCGTCTGAGCTGAACTGGGCTTAAAACCCCTCTGACCCCATGTTTGTGATGGCCCCACCCAGTGAGTGCCCAGTTGTACTGTTTATGCACACACCTTTTGTTACTTTCTGCTCATACTCTGCACATAGTACTGTGTCCAGTACTTTCAGGACAGGGTGTTAGTACAACAAGTAACTCTCTTGCAGTCCTGGGGAGGATGCCTCGTGGCCAGGCCCTGGGACCCACTGAATGCGGACTGTCCTCGTGCCCACCGCACGGTAACCATAAGTTCCAGCTCCCAGCAAATGCTCTTTATTTTCAAATGCTGGAGCGCTCCAAAGCACTGAGCTCCAACACACATTTGCAAATATCTTGGCCGTAAAACAACTCCAATCACAGAAACCAAGGACCGCGTGGGAGCCTTTGTTCCCACACTACAGAGACAGTGGCGGTTGGTGGACTTGTAAAGTGGTGGGGCGTAAACTGCCACACCAAACTGTGACAAGCAAAATCTAACCTCTTCATGTTATCACTCATTGAGGGGTGCTGACAGTCTCCAATGATTCACTAGAGGACGGCAGCACTCGAATAAACCCTGCCATGTGTCCTATGTAACGTGACACAACACCATAATGTGTGCAACCCTGAGATTAATATATTAATATGGGTAAAACGTGCAAAGCAGAGTTTGTCAAGCACAGGAACACAGCAATAAATGTGGAAACCCAGGAAGTAAACACAGTCAAAGAGAGCTACGTGAATGCAGCACTATAAAACACACAAACTAGAGAATAAGAATCAGTGGAACAAAACACTGCCATATGGTACACTTTACACTATTACAGTATTTACAGTGCGCCAATTAGCATATGAGCACACTACGTTTGTGTTCCAAATTTCCCGACTAATCATTGCACTGGAGAGCTTTAAATCCTTACATTGCCTCTCAATTCTATGAAAGTTAATCCCTGCATTCACCTATGGTCAGTAACTTTAGGATACTATAAATGTAGAGGTAAAGTAAAAGAATGCTTCCGTAATTCTAACCAGGGACAGTTTTTTATTAGCTTGCATGGTTTTCATATTCAGGATACTTCATATTTCTTAACTCAACAAGCTAAAGTCCCTGCTGCATAAATCCCTGACAACTTAAACAACACAAGGTGAACACCCCTAAAAATAAACTTTTCCCCAGTGTCGTTTGCATACATGACGCTGAATAGTGCCCATACTAACGTTATTTTTTACATCGATTTATGTTTGTCATCACTAAATCAAAACGTAAGGCAAAACTGCATTTCACAATTCATCTTTTACTTGTCACTGTCTCGCTTTTAGTTGTACAGCACATGTACATGGTTCAGCTATGGTCACATATTGTTTCAAATGCTAATATCTCTCATTTTTGCAAGGAGGAGGAAAGACAGAGGAAATGAGGAGGCAAGACAGAGGGAAGGTAGGAGGCAAAGTAGAGGGAAGGAGGAGGCAAGGGTCTAAGCACAGGGCGGGAAGGAAGGTAAAGCAGCAACATGAGAGAGCGGAAAGAGACAGCAGAGGGAAGCAGTAGACGTGTGTGGTGACAGTAAGAGGAGCAGGGATGACAGAGTCAGAAATCAATGCAGTCTTCAAGAGATACTAGGCCAGACTGGAGAAAGCTATTGTGTCAGGCTGGAGAGCGCGCTCCTGCTCCACAGCGTCAGTGAGTGCTCCTGTGGTCATCTCCATCACTTACAGGGCGCTGTGTGCCCTCAGCTGAGGAAGGCAAACACAAGATGATGGACGGAGCGCTGAAACTTTTCAGACACTCACCCCCAGTCACAGATCTGGGTTGAATCCATCATCGTACTTAGCTCACTTCGCCACCCCAGTTCAGACCCAGCCATATGCAAATCAGTCTTGACCCTGTGCCTCATGGGAACAGTCCAGCCTGAACTGCCAAGCCAGGTCTTCCCTGGACAGGAAACAAGCATCCTGGGACCGGTTGCGGGGCATCACCCCTCATCAGCCAGGCTAGCTTGACTCTGTTGGCGTAGCAAGCACGAGACCCACGTCTTGGCATATCCTCGGCCACATGCACTCAGCTGAAGAAGGACACACAGAGGACACAGGGCTGATGGACCAACATGGACCATCAGGTTTGATACATTAGGTAGTTAACAGCAGTTCAAGGCGGATGAAGGTTGAAGGTAATGCTAGCAGGTGGCTGGTGCTTGAAGAAGAACACACCAAGTCCAGCTAGTTACTGCTTAGTGCATTTGCTTCCTAGGAGAAAAGATGAAGGTCCAGGGGCCTCTGGAAAACAAATGGGTCTGGGATTAGGATTGTGACGCCTCTCTGGGTGAACACTCCCCTGCTTGCTGAAACACAGCAGGCCTCAGGAACCTTTTGATGACTCTTCTTGCTCAGCCACACTACGCCTGCTAGAAGGCAGCTTATGCATTTAGCATTCTATCTGTACGAACCGTGTGCTGACCCCAAGATGCTGCAGAAGAATCCTACTGAACCCCGCTCACCATGACCTCAGTAAAACAAGTGTGAAGGTTTCACAGGCAGCTGGGATGTTCCTCGGGCCCTGCGGGCAGACACTGCCACAGAAAGTGTCACTGTGTTCTTCTGTTTGGCTTCCAGCGGCCGTGGACTTGTTGCCAGTGTGGGTGCCAGCTCTCTGTGCAGGGGCGGCTCTTCCATTAGGGCGGAGGAGGGTCGCCCCACTGCTCTCGCAGTGCGAGAAGCAGAAACATAAAATGGTAAAGCGACCATTTTATGTTTCTGCTTCTCGCACTGCGAGAAGCAGAAGTGCCTGGTTGCGGGTGGGCGGGCGGTCCTGCTCGAGGGCAGGGGAGGGGGGGGAGTGGCTTGCCCACTGTTGTGCGCCCAGACTGTTTGGTCGGCCCTCTGGGGCCGACCAAAGCAGTCATGCGCACTCTCCCTTTTCTCTATGTAGGCTGCTGCCGTTACGAGGTGCTCGAATCACTGCCAGAATAAGAGAGGACGTATCAAGGTCCCACATTCGGGGAAGAGGGGAACATTCCTCCAACATTCGTGATGAAATGCATGTGTTTTATAGTAGAAGTTGATACGACTATCAGACGGGTGGATATCTCACATCGCTTACTGGAATAATTACGACCCATTGCAAATAATTGGAGTTTTATGACTTGAGACATGAAATTGATCTCAGTACATTAAATCCAAGCCTTGAGAAAGCCCAGGGGGGCGAAACGTACGTCGGCTGCTGCTGTTTTCTATGTTAATGAAATGGAATAAAACAAGCAATGGGACCTGATTCAACAATTGTGGTGGAGCTTTTCTAAAGGACATTCATGTTGACTGGCTTAACAGCTTAACCACAGATCATTGAAAATTGGATGATAGCTACGAGCGTTTGGTGTGCTTTGGTGTTTTTTGGTTGGATAGAGAAAATGGCCTCCCCCATAGGCGCCCAGCTGGACGCCGTCCCCACCAATCACAACGCTGCCATTGCAGCGTTGTGATTGGCTTAGGGGAGGGGAGGGAGGCTGCCTGCTGGCTGCTTCCTGTTCCTGCAGGAAAGCAGCAGGAAAACGCGGGACCCGGCCAGGAGCGGAGGTGGCGCAGGACCCGGTAAGGTAAGTTTAAAAAAAAATTGATTTCCCCCCCCAACCCTCGAACCCCCGCGCCCTCTGTCTTGCTCATCCTTCCCTCTCTTATCTCCTCCTTTCCGCTCTCTTGCCTCCTCCTTCCCTCAGTCTTGCCACCTCCTTCCCTCAGTCTTGCCACCTCCTTCCCTCCGTCTTGCCACCTCCTTCCCTCCGTCTTGCCACCTCCTTCCCTCCGTCTTGCCACCTCCTTCCCTCCGTCTTGCCTCCTCCCTTCCCTCTTGCCTCCTCCCTTCCCTCTTGCCTCCTCCCTTCCCTCTTGCCTCCTCCCTTCCCTCTGCCTTGCCTCCTCCTTCCCTCTGCCTTGCCTCCTCCTTCCCTCTGCCTTGCCTCCTCCTTCCCTCTGTCTTGCCTCCTCCTTCCTTCTCTTTCCTCCTCCCTTCCCTCTGTCTTTCCTCCTCCTTCCCTCTGTCTTTCCTCCTCCTTCCCTCTGTCTTGCCACCTTCCCTCTGCCTTGCCTCCTCCTTCCCTCTGTCTTGCCTCCTCCTTCCCTCTGTCTTGCCTCCTCCTTCCCTCTGTCTTGCCAGCACCTTCCCTCTGTCTTGCCAGCACCTTCCCTCTGTCTTGCCAGCACCTTCCCTCTGTCTTGCCAGCACCTTCCCTCTGTCTTGCCAGCACCTTCCCTCTGTCTTGCCAGCACCTTCCCTCTGTCTTGCCAGCACCTTCCCTCTGTCTTGCCAGCACCTTCCCTCTGTCTTGCCACCTCCTTCCCTCTGTCTTGCCACCTCCTTCCCTCTGTCTTGCCACCTCCTTCCCTCTGTCTTGCCACCTCCTTCCCTCTGTCTTGCCACCTCCTTCCCTCTGTCTTGCCACCTCCTTCCCTCTGTCTTGCCACCTCCTTCCCTCTGTCTTGCCACCTCCTTCCCTCTGTCTTGCCACCTCCTTCCCTCTGTCTTGCCACCTCCTTCCCTCTGTCTTGCCACCTCCTTCCCTCTGTCTTGCCACCTCCTTCCCTCTGTCTTGCCACCTCCTTCCCTCTGTCTTGCCACCTCCTTCCCTCTGTCTTGCCAGCTCCTTCCCTCTGTCTTGCCAGCTCCTTCCCTGTCTTTCCTCCTCCTTTCCTCTTTCCTCCTCCCTTCCTCTGTCTTTCCGCCTCCTTTCCTGTCTTTCCGCCTCCTTCCCTCTCTTTCCGCCTCCTTCCCTCTCTTTCCTCCTCCTTTCCTGTCTTTCCTCCTCCTTTCCTGTCTTTCCTCCTCCCTTCCTCTGTCTTGTCTCCTCCTTTCCTCTGCCTTGCCTCCTCCTTCCTCTGCCTTGCCTCCTCCTTTCCTCTGCCTTGCCTCCTCCTTTCCTCTGCCTTGCCTCCTCCTTTCCTCTGCCTTGCCTCCTCCTTTCCTCTGCCTTGCCTCCTCCTTTCCTCTGCCTTGCCTCCTCCTTTCCTCTGCCTTGCCACCTCCTTTCCCTCTGTCTTGCCTCCTCCTTTCCCTCTGTCTTGCCTCCTCCTTTCCCTCTGTCTTGCCTCCTCCTTTCCCTCTGTCTTGCCACCTCCTTTCCCTCTGTCTTGCCACCTCCTTTCCCTCTGTCTTGCCACCTCCTTTCCCTCTGTCTTGCCTCCTCCTTCCCTCTGTCTTGCCAGCTCCTTCCCTCTGTCTTGCCAGCTCCTTCCCTCTGTCTTGCCAGCTCCTTCCCTCTGTCTTGCCAGCTCCTTCCCTGTCTTGCCAGCTCCTTCCCTGTCTTGCCACCTCCTTCCCTCTGTCTTGCCACCTCCTTCCCTCTGTCTTGCCACCTCCTTCCCTCTGTCTTGCCACCTCCTTCCCTCTGTCTTGCCACCTCCTTCCCTCTGTCTTGCCACCTCCTTCCCTCTGTCTTGCCACCTCCTTCCCTCTGTCTTGCCACCTCCTTCCCTCTCTTGCCACCTCCTTCCCTCTCTCTTGCCACCTCCTTCCCTCTCTCTTGCCACCTCCTTCCCTCTCTTGCCACCTCCTTCCCTCTCTCTTGCCACCTCCTTCCCTCCTCCTTCCCTCTGTCTTGCCTCCTCCTTGCCTCCTCTTTCCCTCTCCCTTGCCTCCTCCTCCTTCCCTCTCCCTTGTCACATCCTTCCCTCTCCCTTGTCACATCCTTCCCTCTCCCTTGTCACATCCTTCCCTCTCCCTTGTCACATCCTTCCCTCTCCCTTGTCACATCCTTCCCTCTCCCTTGTCACATCCTTCCCTCTCCCTTGTCACATCCTTCCCTCTCCCTTGTCACATCCTTCCCTCTCCCTTGCCACATCCTTCCCTCTCCCTTGTCACATCCTTCCCTCTCCCTTGCCACATCCTTCCCTCTCCCTTGCCACATCCTTCCCTCTCCCTTGCCTCCTCCTTCCCTCTCCCTTGCCTCCTCCTTCCCTCTCCCTTGTCACATCCTTCCCTCTCCCTTTCCTCCTCCTTCCCTCTGTCTTGCCACCTCCTTCCCTCTGTCTTGCCACCTCCTTCCCTCTGTCTTGCCACCTCCTTCCCTCTGTCTTGCCACCTCCTTCCCTCTGTCTTGCCACCTCCTTCCCTCTGTCTTGCCACCTCCTTCCCTCTGTCTTGCCACCTCCTTCCCTCTGTCTTGCCACCTCCTTCCCTCTGTCTTGCCACCTCCTTCCCTCTGTCTTGCCACCTCCTTCCCTCTGTCTTGCCACCTCCTTCCCTCTGTCTTGCCACCTCCTTC
Organism: Calotriton arnoldi; assembly: GCA_963921515.1. Taxonomy (NCBI): domain Eukaryota; kingdom Metazoa; phylum Chordata; class Amphibia; order Caudata; family Salamandridae; genus Calotriton; species Calotriton arnoldi. The sequence goes on along the minus strand of CAWUFW010002382.1, from coordinate 601,907 downwards.
CCTCTGTCTTGGCACCTCCTTCCCTCTGTCTTGGCACCTCCTTCCCTCTGTCTTGCCACCTCCTTCCCTCTGTCTTGCCACCTCCTTCCCTCTGTCTTGCCACCTCCTTCCCTCTGTCTTGCCACCCCTTCCCTCTGTCTTGCCACCCCCTTCCCTCTGTCTTGCCACCCCTTCCCTCTGTCTTGCCACCCCCTTCCCTCTGTCTTGCCACCCCCTTCCCTCTGTCTTGCCACCCCTTCCCTCTGTCTTGCCACCCCTTCCCTCTGTCTTGCCACCCCTTCCCTCTGTCTTGCCACCCCTTCCCTCTGTCTTGCCACCCCCTTCCCTCTGTCTTGCCACCCCTTCCCTCTGTCTTGCCACCCCCTTCCCTCTGTCTTGCCACCCCTTCCCTCTGTCTTGCCACCCCCTTCCCTCTGTCTTGCCACCCCCTTCCCTCTGTCTTGCCACCCCCTTCCCTCTGTCTTGCCACCCCCTTCCCTCTGTCTTGCCACCCCCTTCCCTCTGTCTTGCCACCCCCTTCCCTCTGTCTTGCCACCCCTTCCCTCTGTCTTGCCACCCCCTTCCCTCTGTCTTGCCACCCCTTCCCTGTCTTGCCACCCCCTTCCCTGTCTTGCCACCCCTTCCCTCTGTCTTGCCACCCCTTCCCTCTGTCTTGCCACCCCTTCCCTCTGTCTTGCCACCCCTTCCCTCTGTCTTGCCACCCCTTCCCTCTGTCTTGCCACCCCTTCCCTCTGTCTTGCCACCCCCTTCCCTCTGTCTTGCCACCCCTTCCCTCTGTCTTGCCACCCCCTTCCCTCTCCCTTGCCTCCTCCTTCCCTCTCCCTTGCCTCCTCCTTCCTTCTCCCTTGCCTCCTCCTTCCCTCTCCCTTGCCTCCTCCTTCCCTCTCCCTTGCCTCCTCCTTCCCTCTCCCTTGCCACATCCTTCCCTCTCCCTTGCCACATCCTTCCCTCTCCCTTGCCACCTCCTTCCCTCTCCCTTGCCACCTCCTTCCCTCTCCCTTGCCACCTCCTTCCCTCTCCCTTGCCACCTCCTTCCCTCTCCCTTGCCTCCTCCTTCCCTCTCCCTTGCCTCCTCCTTCCCTCTCCCTTGCCTCCTCCTTCCCTCTCCCTTGCCTCCTCCTTCCCTCTCCCTTGCCTCCTCCTTTCCTCTGCCTTGCCTCCTCCTTTCCTCTGCCTTGCCACCTCCTTTCCCTCTGCCTTGCCTCCTCCTTTCCTCTGCCTTGCCTCCTCCTTTCCCTCTGTCTTGCCACCTCCTTTCCCTCTGTCTTGCCACCTCCTTCCCTCTGTCTTGCCACCTCCTTCCCTCTGTCTTGCCACCTCCTTCCCTCTGTCTTGCCACCTCCTTCCCTCTGTCTTGCCACCTCCTTCCCTCTGTCTTGCCACCTCCTTCCCTCTGTCTTGCCACCGCCTTCCCTCTGTCTTGCCTCCTCCTTCCCTCTGTCTTGCCAGCTCCTTCCCTCTGTCTTGCCAGCTCCTTCCCTCTGTCTTGCCAGCTCCTTCCCTCTGTCTTGCCAGCTCCTTCCCTCTGTCTTGCCAGCTCCTTCCCTCTGTCTTGCCAGCACCTTCCCTCTGTCTTGCCAGCACCTTCCCTCTGTCTTGCCAGCACCTTCCCTCTGTCTTGCCAGCACCTTCCCTCTGTCTTGCCAGCTCCTTCCCTCTGTCTTGCCACCTCCTTTCCCTCTGTCTTGCCACCTCCTTTCCCTCTGTCTTGCCTCCTCCTTCCCTCTGTCTTGCCTCCTCCTTCCCTCTGCCTTGCCTCCTCCTTTCCTCTGCCTTGCCTCCTCCTTTCCTCTGCCTTGCCTCCTCCTTTCCTCTGCCTTGCCTCCTCCTTTCCTCTGCCTTGCCTCCTCCTTTCCTCTGCCTTGCCTCCTCCTTTCCCTCTGTCTTGCCTCCTCCTTTCCCTCTGT